>PVJA010047422.1:0-14658 GCA_004027025.1 Myocastor coypus
TTTTTTTTTTTTTTTTTTTTTTTTTTGTCTTTTTGAGACAGGGTCTCGCTATGCAGTTGAGGCTGGTCCTGCGCTCACTTTTGTAGCCCAGGCTGGTCTCGAACTCGCACCGATCCTCCTGCCTCAGCCTCCCAAGTGCTGGGATTACAGGCGTGAGCCACCACGCCCGGCTCCCCAGTTCTTTATTTGGTCTTTTTTTTTTTTTTTTTTTGTGGGACCAGGGTTCAAACTCACGACCTTGCACTTGACCAGCAGGCACTTGTGCCTCGGAGCTATCTCCCCAGCCCCTATTTGGTCTTTTTGAGACAGGATCTTACAATGCAGTTCAGGCTGGGCTTGAATTCACTTTGTAGCCCAGACTGGTCTGGAACTCAATGGTCTTCCTGCCTCAGCCTCCTGAGGGCTGGGATTTTAACAGTGTGCCACTGTGCCTAGTCTTGACTTTTCAGTTTCTTCCTGAACCTTATACTTCTGTGAGGGCAGGGTGTGGCCTGCTCTGGAGCAAGTCTTCTAGGAAACCCCCAGCTACTCTCCTTGCTGAGAGCCCTCTTGGAAGCCCAGCCAGGACCTCTCCCAAATCTGGTCCAGTCCCTTCCTCCTTTTGTGTGTATTTATAGTATAGAACTATAGTATAGTATAGAAACAATACTGTATTTATAGTATTGTTTCTGAAGAGTCCATTCCTTCTGAAATATGAACTGCAGACAGCAGCTGGGCTAAAGAGGAAGCAGTATAATGTCAAATGACCTGGGTTTTAGTCTCAGGCAGAACTTACTGAAAGAAGCTGGGCATGGTGGTGCACGCCTGTAATCCCTGCACTTGGGAGGCTGAGCCAGGAGGATCGGTGCGAGTTCGAGACCAGCCTGGGCTACAAAAGTGAGCTCAAGGTCAGCCTGAACTGCATAACAAAACCCTGTCTCAAAAAGACAAAAAAAAAAAAAAAAAAAAAAAAAAAAAAAAAAAAAAAAAAAAAAAAAAAAAAAAAAAAAAAAAAAAAAAAGAAAGAAAGAAAAAAAAAGAACCCCAGTGTCGCCAGCTTTTTTTTTTGGTCTTTTTCAGATAGGGACTCTATGAAGCTCAGGCTGGCCTTGATTTCACTCTGCAGCCCAGGCTGGTCTCAAACTCATAATGATCTGCCTGCTTCAGCCTCCCCAGTGCTGGGATTACAGGTGTGTGCACCACCACGCCCAGCCACGTGTCTCCATCTATACAATGACAATAGGACTTATCCCAGGGGCTGGGGAGAAAGCTCAATAGAATAAGCACTTGCCTGGCAAGTGCAACAGCTTGAGTTCCATGCCGGTGGTGGTGGTGGGGGACTTATCCCATAGTGTGACCTGAGTATTTATTATGATTATTTTTGATTATTATTATTTTTTTTTTTTGAGTCTTGCCCAGGATGGCCAAAAACTTACTATGACTCTCCTGCCTCAGCCTTTGTGTACCACCACACCTGGCCTTAGTATTTTAAGACATAGGCCTGCAAAGTAGGTAACTGCAAACATCTGACGTTTAAAACTTCCATTGCTGAGTTTCCTATGTATGTGAACTGCCCTAAGTATCTGCCTAGTGCTTAGTGTGTTCCTCTTGCTTTACAGTATTTTGAGTATCTTACTTCAGACCTTAGATAGATGCATTGCTATAGAATATTTAACAAGCAAAAAGGATGTTAACACTGTAAATATCAGGACTCTAGCACTAGCAAATGGCCCTGCAGTCACTTTTTAGCCTGCACAAAACCGGGGTGACCCTGGAGACAGCGACCTAATGAAGTGTTCTCTTATTTGTCTCGTGGGGAACCCTGTCTGTCCTGATTTCCAATAATTCTACATGTACTTTGCTGGCGAGAACTTGCTAAGCAGAAGTGTGTGGAATCAGCAGAGGAAAAGCTCTTGCCCTTCCCTGAGAACCTTTGCTCTAGCCCGATTTAAGGCACACCTACCTGGACTGGTGAGAAGCACAGGTTTCCAGTCCTGGCTTTGAAAGAGGACTTGATTTTTTGAAGGAGTCAGAAAGACCTTGAGAAGCATGCTACACTCTGGTTCTTCAGAGAATAAACACGCTGATGGCTCCATTTAAGAATCTGACCCTCCGATCCCGCTGATCATCGACTTGAGGACCTTTTTGCAGAACAGGAAATTGAGGACCTTTTTGCAGAACAGGAAAAGAAATTTTCATTTAGGAACCATGAAAAAGTCACGAGTCGTTTCAGCTAGGAAATTAGGTGCAATTTTCCACACTTTGTCCTGAGGAGGTCAGAGCAGGGGTGCCGGTGCCCATGCGTCCGTGCTGGCTTGCCTAAAGATCGTCGCCGCAGTTTCTTGTGTTGCCCGCAGGGAGGCCCTTATGTAACGCCCGCCAGGCCAAGCCTTTGCAGTACTTCTGCAGATTGCACTTCCCCTTGAAATGCAGCCGCTGAACGAGGTCAGGAAAAACGGAGACCCTGGCGGGCCCGCCCCTCAACAGGGTAGCACCAGGGACATCCCAAAGGAAGCGCCACCCGAGGACCGCGCCACCTCGCGCCCGCCAGCCCAGATGTCCCGGAGAAGCACGCGAGCGCCAGCCAGCGGCTGCACTCAGCCCCGCCTGAGCGAACACGTGCTCCCCGGAACACTCGCTCGCCGCGCCCCGCCCACCGAGGGGCGGAGCTCGGTCCCAGAAACACCAATCAGTGAGCGCTTTACAGCGCCGTGGCACGCCGGCGTCAGGCTGTCCAATCGCAGGGGCCGCGATGCCCGTTCCTCGGAGCCCCGCCCCCAGCCGCGCCCCCGCCCGCTGGGTTCCCCGCTGCCCCTCCCCCGCCCCGGCGCCGCCCGCGAGGCGGAGAAACTGGGGCACAAGTGAAGATGGCGGCGGCGGCCTCTCGCCCGTGACGCGCGGCCCGCGCCCGCTCCGTCCGCTGCCCGCCGCCCTCTGTCCGGACCCGCGCCGGCGCCCGCTCGCCCCGGCCGCCCGGCGCCATGACGTCCATCCACTTCGTGGTGCACCCTCTGCCCGGCACTGAGGACCAGCTCAATGACAGGTACGCCTTGGGGCCGGGCCGCGGCGGGGAGGCCGGGCCGGGTCGGTGGGGTCGAGGCCCACAGCGGAGACGAGGCCGAGGCTGTGAGGGCGGCCAGGCCCGGCGTCCACGTTCGTCAAAGTTGGACCTAGGCGGACAATGCGACGCGGGGGAGGGGCGGAGCCGGGTCCACCCCACCGCCAGATCCGTGTGGAGGGCCGTCGCGGCCGGCCTGATCCGGGGCCTGTGGGGACCCCGCCGGCGGCCGGGCGGTACCTGGGGCGGAGGTCGGGCTCCTACTCTCCTCAGCCGCGGCCTGGCCTGGCCCGGCCCGGCGCGCCGTGGCGCGGCGTTTTTGTTCCTTTCCATCCTAACGCTCGTCTCCGAGTTGAGGTCTGACAGCTGGGCGCCTCGCGTGGGGCGACAGAACTCCGGGGTTCAGCTCGCGGGGCCCCGGTGCTCGGCACGCTGTGTGTCCCGGGCTGGGCTTGCCTGGGTGTAAGAGGAGCCTGAGTGTTTATTTCTTCGTCCCTTTCTTTATATCTTGCTTTTCTTTGTTTTTTTCTTTCTTCTTCTTTTTTTTTTTTCTTTTTGGTCTCAGAAAGCTTTATTACTTTGGCTTCCTCCTCTTCCTCCTCCACTCTCCCTCTGCCAGGTTAGGAGATTGGATTGCAAGGCCTCGTGCTCCCGGGTACGGAGATAAAGCAGGAAAAGTTCCTTCACTCTTGCAAAACGGACCCCGAGCTGGGCGAGCGAGGCCTGCGAGGAAGCGGATCGGAATTCAGGATTTGATCTCCTGAGGGGCCCAGTAGTTACGGACGTAAAACAGGCTCTCTAAGCTCCTTCGTCCCCGAATCCCCTCAAGCCCCATTTCTTCTGAGGGTACGAGGCCATCTGGCTCCCAAGTTTAGAAGCGAGGTGTAATTTTTGCTAAGTGATCCGGTGACTTCAGTTGCATGACTGACTCTCTGTTTGTCATGCGCTTCCCGGGGGAGGAAGAGGCCTGGCTGGCTGGGGAGACACAGGGCTCCCTCGGTGTGGGGACAGCTTTTAGACTGCTCGGCCACGCTATGTATGTGGGGGCAGCTTTTAAATTCAGAACTTGCCCTGCAATTACTAGCCCAGGGTGTTAGTTTTTTGCCTAGTTCTGCTGTAATGGCATCGTTAGATACATGTTTGTGAAACTTTTGAAGTACTTGTTTGAAGTTATTAACCATTTGGAGTTGTCTCCTAGATCTTTTAAATGGTGCAAGTAACATTTACGTGACTTAGCATTATGTTTGTGATCCCTAGGGGTCTTCTTAATTTTCGAACCGAACTGAAGTGTTTTTGTAAATGTTAGAGCGAGATAGCAGGGAGGATGGTGCTGCTGTCATTCACGGAAGCATGCCTATAGTGCTTGTGGTGTAGCTTAGTCACAGCAGGAGAGAAGTAGGGCATATTTTCTTTATTAGTCCCCACTTTACATGCCAGGAGCCCTGGCTAGCTATTCACTTAGGGATCCCAAACCTGGTTTGCAGTCAGTTCAGTTTTCATTATTCTTTTTGCCTTAGCTGTTTAAGAAACTTGAGCTAGCATTATTTTTTGTTTAATTTTGTCTTATTTTTTTGTGCTGGTAATTGAACCCAGGGACTTTGAACTGAGTTGCATCTTGTTATTTTTGAGACAGGATCTCCTTGATTTGCCCTCTTAACTGTGATTACAGGCTTGCTCCACCACTCCTGACTACAAATAATGTGTCTTTAAAAGCTTTTTTCCATTCCTAGTATTCTTCTAGTGCCAATATACAATATTAAGAATGTTTAGAGAACCAGGCTTGGTGCCACACGCCTGTAATCCGAACACTGGGGAAGCTGAGGCAGGAGGATCCGTATGAGTTTGAGACCAGTCTGGGCTACAGAAGTGAGCTCAAGGCCAGCCTAAACTGCATAGCAAGACCCTGTCTCAAAAAAAAAAAAAAAAAAGGAAAAGGAAAAGAAAAAAGAAAACCCTTATCCAAGCTGGGCGTGATGGTGCACACCTGTGATCCTAGCACTCAAAAGGCTGAGTCAGGAGGATCTTTGCAAGTTTGAGACCAGCCTGGGCTGCAAAGACAGCTCAAGGTCAGCTTGAACTGCATATTGAGACTCTCAAAAAGACAAAAAAACAAAAACAAAACTACTCTGTTCTAAAAGTAGGCTTAAGATAATCAGGGCTTTTTTTTTTTTTTTTGTGGGACCAGGGTTTGAACTCACGACCTTGCACTTGCCCAGCAGGCACTTGTGCCTCGGAGCTATCTCCCCAGCCCAATCAGGGCATTTTAAGTCTTTATTTGCAGCAGAAATTTTTTTGTGTCTGTTGAAAGGGAAGTTCCTTTTCACATACTTATCTGTGAAATAATTCAACCAGATTTTTGTCCCTTTTTTTGACACAGGCTTTCACTGTGTAGTTCTGGTTGGCCTTGAGCTCACTTTGTAACTCAGGCTGGTCTTGAACTCACAGTGATCTCCTATGTCAGCTTCTCTAGGAGTCATAGGTGTGTGCTACCATGCCTGGCTGAGCCAGGCTCATTCACTTCTTTGTGCTTGCTCTGTCTCTGTCTTGCTTGTCTCTGTCTGTCTCTCTCTTTTTTGTGGTTTTGTGAATGGAATGTAGGGCCTTCCCATTTAGCTCTCATCCTTAGCCCATGTTACTTAATTTTGTGTTAGAGTCTTGCTAAGTTATAGAGGGAGGAAATTTTGTTTCCAAAAGAGATTAGTTTTCTGAAACCTTTCATTTAGCTAGAGAAAGATCCTATAGCTTCTTTTTTGTTTTACCTTCAAATAAAAATTTTACCAACTTTCAGTAAGTCTTAGAATCAGAAAAGTAGTCATAACTTTTTTTTCTTTTTGTGGTACCAGGGATTGAACTTGGGACCTTGATAACTTTATTTTAATATGAAAAATGTGATGATGAAGGTCATACATGAGTAATAAATGATACTTTTGGAGGAAAATGTGTATAGGTCAGTAGGCATTGTTATTTTTTTTTTTTTAAAGAATTTTTTATTTTATTTATTTTTTTCTTGTCGCAGAACCTTTGTTTGTTTATTCACTCATTTTTATGGCCGGGCTCAGCCTGCCCCAAGGGCAGGGCTGGCGCAGCATGTGGTGCCGGGGATCGAACCGTGGTCCCTGAAGCCACCCAGGCTTTCCCAAGCAGGTGCTTTAGACCACTGAGCCATCAAGCTGGGCCCCAGTAGGCATTGTTCTTTACACCAAAAGCAGTAGGGTTAGAAAAACCACAAGGTACTTACTGCACATAAATCACCCATTGAAAGCTCCAGGAGCCAGGCGTGATGTAGGACATCTGTGATTTCAGCATTCCATGAGGCTGATCTTGGAGGGTTGTAAGTATCTGCTCATTATGGGCAGTGTAGCAACTTAGGGGAGAACCTGTCTCAAAATTTTTTTTTTTTAACAAAGGGGGGAAGTAGGGATGCAGCTCAGTCAGAAAAAGGCCCTTTGGTCCAATCCCTAGTATGGAAAAACAAAATTGCCTGGCATGTGTGATACCTTGGGTTTGAGTGTTAACATTAAAAAAATCCCAAAAAGAAGGAAAAAGAAAACTTTTTTTTTTTTTTTTTTGAGACAGGGTCTTGCTATGCAGTTCAGACTGGCCTTCACTTTGATAGCCCAGGGTGGTCTCGAACTTGCACCAATCCTCCTGCCTCAGCTTCCCGAGTGCTGGGATTACAGGCGTGCGCCACCACGCCCGTCAATTTTATACATTTTTTAAACTTATTTAATTGTGCTGTGGCTGGCTCAGCCTTCCCTGGGGGTGGGGCTGGTGCAGCATGTGTTGCCAGGGATCCAACCCAAGGTCTCTGCAGTTGCCTAAACTTTCCTAAGCAGGCAGGGGTTTTAGACTGCTGAGCCATCTCGCTGGCCCAAAGAAAAAATTTTTTTGTTTGTCTTTTTGAGACAGGGTTTCGCTATGCAGTTCAGGCTGTCCTTGAGCTCACTTTTGTAGCCCAGGCTGGTCTCGAACTCACACCAATCCTCCTGCCTCAGCCTCCCGAGTGCTGGGATTACAGGCGTGAGCCACCACACCCGGCCAGCAAAGAAAATTTTTGAGCTTGAAAATAATCAATATTTTCTTATCCAAATAGATGTGTGTGTGTGTGTGTGTGTGCCATTTTGATTGTATTTCCAAGGACTATCTTGAGTTGGTGCCATGTTCCTGCTTATTACAGTCTCAGAAGCAGCAAGTGATCCAGGAATATGGATCTTCATCTTATCTAAAGGTGGAGGCCAGCTGGACCTGCTGCCTTGTAGTTGTGGGGGCTAGGGATCTTGCTTCCTCTTCCTCTCCTCCCTGGAGGCACATCTGGGACTCTGGGAGCCTGGCCATGGTGCCCAGCAAGCTACTGAAGCTCGCATCAGGTGCTAGTCAAGTCTTGACCCTTTCTGTATCTTTTTTTTCTTTCTTTTGGTCTTTTTGAGATAGGGTCTCGCTATGCAGTTCAGGCTAGCCTCGAGCTCACTTTTGTAGCTGAGGCTGGTCTCGAACCTGCACCGATCCTCCTGGCTCAGCCTCCCAAGTGCTGGGATTACAGGTGTGTGCCACTGCGCCTGGCCCTTTCTGTATCCTATGACCTGTGTTTCAGAGTATTTCTGCAGTCTCAGGCATCCTAGCCTTAGCATAGCCAGGTGCCTTAAGAGTTTTGTTTCCACCTTTCCCTCAATTCCTCAGGGGCTCCAGATTTTTTCTTTAGTGATGTTGAGACTGTGAGTTGCATCCCCAGGCCTCTTGTATTTTATTTTGAGACTTCAGGTGACCCTGGTCTTGGGATTCTCCTGTATCAGTTTCTTGGTTAGTATGACAGGTATGCCATACTAGGATAGACTTTGACTTCTTGGCAGGAGCCCCTTGTAAGGTGGTATGCGTATAGCTGGTCCCTAGATTAATTCTTAGGATGTGTGTGTGTGGTTACAATACAGACCAATTTTCACTGTTTATTTTCTTTGCTTATTTAGATTTTTTTTTTTAGCTAATTAAGCTTATTGGTGCATTTTAGGTATAGATAATGATCACATTAATCATAGGAAATTTAGACTTTTTTGGAGACAGGGACTCCCTATGTGTTTCAGACTGGCCTCAAACTCATTATGTAGCCCAGATTGGCACCCTTCCTGCCTCAGCCTCCCAATGCTGGGAGCTGTGCCACCACACCCAGCTTCTTTGTTTCAATGTTGGATGGCTCTGTCAGGTTTGCCTTTTGACTTTACAGTGTGATGTCCAGTGATAAAACTTGGTTGAGGTTGTTCGATCAAGTGTTTCTCTACTAGTTTTGTCTTCCTGTGCTGTTAAGCTACAAAGTAAGACTTGATTATCTCTTCCAACCCATCTGAGGACTCATACAGCATCCCTCCGGTAGGGACAGAACAGGCTGGTTCCTCTGAAGTGCTTTTATGTGCAGCCGGCATTCAGAACTCTTGTACAAGAATATCTTAGCCTCCAGTGAAGTCTTGGTGGCCTAAATTTGTCATTCTGAAGGAATGGCAGCTTTGCCCTCCAGGGCCTTTTTAGCAATGTCTGGAGACTTTGCTTTTGTTTTTCCATGCTGAGATGAGGGCTGGGCTTTGGACCTGCTGAGCCTGGTGTGTCACTGAGCCTGTGATTGGTTGGGCCTGCACATTGCTGGGTGTGGCCCAGTGCTCCGTGGACCTCAGGCAGCCCCTCACATGGTACGCCTGTCCTAGAGCTGGCTTCTCAGAATGTGCCAGCTTACTGAGGCCTAGAAGCTGGCCTAGATTAACTGCAGTACAAGCAGACTTAGCAGTAAGTGCAAATGGCCATCAAGAGGAGCTGCTCAAGAAGTGACTTTTAAGGAAAAGTAAAGCAGAGTTAGATCTCTCTGTCTGTCTGTCTGTCTGTCTGTCTGTCTGTCTATCTATCTATCTATCTATCTATCTATCTATCTATCTATCTATCCTTTTTCCCTCCCTCCCTGCCTTCCTCCTTGTCACTTCTTCCTGTCTGCCTGTCTTTCTGTGGTACTGGGAAACTTAGCAATTTAGGGACCATGTCTCCAAAATAAGTCTGGATATGTGGCTCAGGGCATAGGCCCTGGGTTTGATCTTCTTTTTTTTTTTTTTTTTGAGACGGGGTCTCGTTATGCAGTTGAGGCTGGCCTTGAGCTCACTTTTGTAGCCCAGGCTGGTCTCGAACTTGCACCAATCCTTCTGCCTCAGCCTCCCGAGTGCTGGGATTATAGGCGTGAGCCACCACGCCCGGCTTGATCTTTTATATTTTTTTTTATAATTTTTAATTTTATTTATTATTTTTATTCTTGTTTCAGAACCCTTGTTTGTTTATTCACTCATTTTTATGGCCGGCTCAGCCTGCCCCAGGGCAGGGCTGGCGCAGCATGTGGTGCCTGGGATCGAACTGCGGTCCCTGAAGCCACCCAAGCTTTCCCAAGCAGGTGCTTTAGACCACTGAGCCATCCCGCCGGGCCCTGATCTTCTGTATTGGAAAAATAAAAATAAAGCAACTCTAATGGAGTACTTTTGTTATTTTCTTGATGAAGGCCTTTTTTTTTTTCTTTGTCTGTCTGACAATGCCTTCAGGGCATGGTAAGTTTGGCTTGTAGAGCTGGGGATGGAACCCAGGTCCCCTGCGCCTGATTGCATTTGCCTGAGCAGATGCTTAAAGAAGTGTGCCAGTCTGCAGGCCCCCAACTGTTTCAAATGAAGAATATGGGCTGAGACGATAGCTCAGCAGGCAGTGTACCTGCCTGGCAAGTGCAAGGACCTGGGTTTAATCCCTAGCACCGCATGCCATGCTGGTTCTGGAACCCTGGGTACACTGTGCTAGGCACCAAAACCAGACATGGTGGCACATGCATGTCTGTAATTGCAGCACTGGGTAGGCTGAGACAAGAGGATCACTATGAGTCAGAGCTGTGTAGCAAGACCCTGTACCAAATGAATGAATGAATGAATGAATGAATGAATGAACGAAAAATACGGTAGGTCTTGTAGATAATTATGGGTTACGTTCCTATTTTTTTTTTTTTTTGTCTTTTTGAGACAGGGTCTCGCTATGCAGTTGAGGCTGGCCTTGAGCTCACTTTTGTAGCCCAGGCTGGTCTCGAACTCGCACCGATCCTCCTGCCTCAGCCTCCCGAGTGATGGGATTACAGGCGTGTGCCACCACGCCCAGCTAACGTTCCTATTTTTTGAGGGTAGAATAATTAAAAAAATTTTTTTTTTTAATGTTTTGGCCAGCTTAGCCTACCCTGGGGGAGGGGCTGGCACAGCATGTGGTGCCTGGGATTGAACTGGTTTGATCTTTGAAGTTGTCTAACCTTGCCTAAGCTGGCACTTTAGACTGCTGAGCTGTCTTGCCGGCCCTAATTTTTGTTTTATTTGTCCACATTTGTAGTACATAATGTTTGCTTTGCTCATGGGGAGTTGGTCCATGCACAGGGCACATCTCAATTTTCTTTTCCATTCCTTTTTCCTCCCTCCCCTCCTTTGCTAGACACATAATTTATCTTATTTGCATAGCAAAAGCACAGTAATCAGTTTCTTTTTTGTCTTTTTGAGACAGGGTTGGGCTGTGCAGTTTAGGCTGGCCTTGAGCTCTTTTTTGTAGCCCAGGCTCCTCTTGAGCTCACATAGATCCCTGCCTAAGTCTCCCAAGTGCTGGGCTTACAGGTGTGCACCACCACGCCTGGCACAGTAATCAGTTTCTGATAAGTCATTTACCTTTCTAAATATTTTTGTTTTTAGTATATGTTTGCAGTACATAAAACATTTTCAGTTGGACTTGGTGGTGCACATGTGTGATCACAGCATTTGAAGAGGCTGAAACAGGAGGATCACAGTGACTTTGTGAGACCCTGTCTCAAAATAAAAAAGTAGAGCATATACCCTTGGGTTCAAGCCCTAGTATTGAAAGGGAGTTTTTTTTTTTTTTTTTTTTTTTTTTTTCCCTACTTTGTATTTACTTTTATTTTCCTTCATATTGAGTTACATTTGACAGTACAGCTCACTCATTGCAGGTGTGTAGATGTTTGGTTTCGACAAATAGATACAGTTGTGTGGCTGCAACCATAGTGAACATACAAAACCTGTCACTCCAGGTTAGCTGGTGCTGCTTAGGATTTCCAGTCCCTTTTTCCTGTCTTCTGTCCTTGGAGACCTCTCTCATGCTTTCTGTCACTGTACTCTGTTGTAGAGTTTTGTAGACTTGGAGTCAGGAGTGTGGTTCCCTTTGGTTAGTGCATCTTTTACAGTACATTATTTCATTGTGTGTAATATGTATAGTTTTTAAAATTCATGGGTACAGTTTCACTGTGTGCATACAGCACAATTTTTTTTTTTTTTTTGCTTTTTTTGGCGGCACCAGGGATCAAACTCAGGACCTTGTGCTCGCCAGGCAAGCACTTATTCCACTGAGCTATCTCCCCAGCCCTGTACTGTTTTAATACAATTTTAGGGTCAGATTTAGCTTAGTGGCCTGGTGCCTGCCTGGTAAGTTTGGGTCCTGGTACTAAAAATCCATACAATTTTAAAATCTGTTCTCCAGTTGAATTGTTTTGTAATTCTGGCTGCCTTATTAGCATTTATTTTCTTTCAAAAGTTTCCTGTTTTTAAAGTTCTTGGCAATGTGGAAAATAACCGAATATTGTTGGAAAATAACCAAACCTAGAAAATTTCTACTAAGTGTGGTGGTGCATGCCTGTAATCCCAGCAGTTGAAAAGCTGAGGCAGGATTATTACTGCTAGTTCAAGGCTAATCTGGGTTACATAGTAAGACCTTATCTCCAGAAAAGCCCTGCTCTCTGCCATGAAAATTTTGCAGCTAGGCTTGGTGAAACAGACCTGTGATCCCAGCACTCTCGGAGACAGACTGGAGGCTGGCATGTCTGTGGCTCTCCTGGGAGACTTAGGGAGGGGGACTCCTCAGGGGAAAGGGTCACTGTGCAGTTGCATAGGGTCCAGCAAACAAAGCAAATTCTAGTCTGTTATCACTCCTGATATTTGGGTGACTTCAGCAGTGTGTGTGTGTGTGTGTGTAGCTTCTGAACAACCTCAAACATCCTGTATTCATTTGTTAATTTATTTTTAACAGTTTTGCTGTGTAGCCCAAGTTGGCCTTGAATTTATGATCTTACCTCAACCTCTGCATGCTGGGATCTATGTGCATTCTATCACTCTTGGTGTTGTCTTTGTTTTTCTTCTCTCTTTTCTCTTTTTGTCTTTTTGAGACAGGGTCTTCTTGTGCAGTTCAGGCTGACCTTGAGCTCACTTTTGTAGCCCAGGCTGGTCTCCAGCTTGCACCAATCCTCCTCCCTCAGCGTCCCAAGTGCTAGGATTACAGGCGTGTGCCACCATGCCCGTCTTCTTCTCTCTTTGGTGCATTTTGGTCTTATATTCAGTAAAGAGTGTATAGGGTCTCACTACACAGCTTTTACTCATAGTGATCCTCCTGTTTTCAGCCTCTCAAATGCTGGGATTACAGATGTGTACCACTATACCTGGTTTCAGTGGCTGGCTTGTTAATGTGGTCCTGGGGATCAAACCCAGGTCTTTGCTCTTAGACTGCTGAACTATCTCCCTGGCCCCCATAATTTCATATAGTTGAACTTTTTATGAGTTTTAACTAGTTACAATGGCATGTATAACAAAGTACTACATTTTTTTTTTTTTTTTTCCCTGGGAGCAGGGTTTGAACTCATGACCTTACACTTGCCAGGCAGGCACTTATTCCACGGAGCTATCTCCCTGGTCCACTACATTTTTATTCATAGTAAGTTTTCACACTGTAAAAATTGTATGTGGTGGGCATGATGATCCATGCCTGGAATTGCAGCATTTGGGAAGTTGAGGCAGGAGGATCCTTATGAGTTTGATTACCTGGTTTATATAACACAATCCTGTCTTAAAAAATAAAGCTTGTGCTTGTAAGAATTGATATCTACATTTTAGGATTCCACTAAGTGTAATGACTATTCTTGATTGGTAGTTACAAAATTAATAGTGTCCCATTACTTTTTGTTTGTTTGTTTTTTGTTTGGGTGGGACTGGGATTTGAATTCATGACCTTACACTTGCCGGGCAGGCACTTGTTCCACAGAGCTATCTCCCTAGCCCCCAATAGTGTCCCATTACTAAGTATTGTGATGAATGACTTTTTATTTTCTCTCCTTTAGTTCAGGCCCATCTTTTTGCTACAGGAGAAAGGGGGTTGAAGATTCACCACGTGGCCTTAGCCTGCGATTTCAGAATTCAGGTGGTGAGCCAGGCAAGGTGGTGCATGCCTGTCATCCTAGTACTTTAAAAGCTGAGGCAGAAGGATCACTGTGAATTTGAGGCCAGCCTGGGAAACATAATGAATTCAAGGCCACCCTGGACTGCATAGTGAGACCCTGTTTCTAAAAGTCAAACTAAAACAAACAGAATTCAGGTGACCATCATTTCAGGTGCACCCAGATGCAAATCTCTTCACCTACAGGTAGGGTGTTCTGTGGAAGCTGCTGGGGGGAATGGGCTTTGTAGTCTTAAGAAGAAACTGGAGCTGAAGGTCTAGCAGTGGCCCTCGAAGGACTTCACATGTGGAAGGTGGCTCCATTGGCAGGAAGCTCTATCTTCCTGTGCAGTTCTGAAACAGTTGGAGCTCTGGGGATGGACCTGTTGGTTCCTAGCTGGTAGGGATAGATGAGCTTAGGCCTTGCTGTGTTGCTGAGCCACACCACCATCTCCTTAATGTTTTTTTTTTTAATTTGTTTATTATTTTTTAAGAGTAAAAATAGCAGGAAAACAAACAAAAAAAAACAGTGACAAGGGTACACATACTACAGAGTTTCAAGACAAGAAAAATTTAACAATGGTTGCATTACATATTTTCATCATCAAATCAGTATAGATCAGCAGACATAGGTATGTAAGACTGATCAAACAATTAAACACTAACACTTTCAATAAATATTAATTAAAAAAATTCTTCCAATTTTTTTTTTTTTTTTTGTCTTTTTGAGACAGGGTCTCGCTATGCAGTTGAGGCTGGCCTTGAGCTCACTTTTGTAGCCCAGGCTGGTCTCGAACTCGCACCAGTCCTCCTGCCTCAGCTTCCCAAGTGTTGGGATTACAGGTGTGCGCCACCACACCCGGCTTCCAATTGTATTTTGAATTTAAGTCCTTAGTGTTTTTGGAATGGAGAGTTTTTCTGGCAAGAATATACATCTTTTTAGGGCCGGCCTGATAGCTCAGCAGACTGAAGCACCTGTTTAGGCAAAGTGTAGTGGCCAGGGTTCAATCCCCGATGTGCCCTGCCTGGCTCTGCCAGCCCCTGGGTACGCTGAGATGGCATTTGAGGCTGGGCATGGTGGCATGCAGCTCCTAGCACTTAGGGCTTGTAAACAGGAGAATGACTACGAGTCTGATCTGTGTAGTGAGACCCTGAACATCCTGCAGACTCTGCCCTAAAATACAGGGGGCAAAAAAGGAGAAAAGAATATACATCTTGCCGGGCATGGTGGCGCACGCCTGTAATCCCAGCACTCAGGAGGCTGAGGCAGGAGGATTGGTACGAGCTCGAGACCAGCCTGGGCTACAAAAGTGAACTCAAGGCCAGCCTCAACTGCATAGCGAGACCCTGTCTCAAAAAGACAAAAAAAAAAAAAA
>PVJA010047423.1:0-14646 GCA_004027025.1 Myocastor coypus
GCGCAGGGGCTTACCCGCAGCGGGTGCGCAGGCTCAGCTCCCAGCGGTCTAAAGAAGGTTTCTGATGTCGCCCAGTGGTGGGATACATGCTTAGCCTGCGCAGAATCCCAGGTCCAACTCCTGGTACCACAACAGAAGGAAAAACTAAAAGCAGATCTCCAATATAAGGATCGCAAGTAAAGAAATTTGTGAGCATGCAGGAATGAAGCAAACATGGGCTGTATAAAACAGTAATAATAATAATAATATGCCGTTGGAGAGAATAAAATCAATCTGAGCAGCCTTCCTCAAACTGACACACATACCAGAGGATAAACACATTCAGGAAGAACACACACACGTAAGTTTAAGAGTCAGCTTGTTTTCCCTCTACCCGCTTACTTAACAGAAGATACACTTCTTAGATTCCTGTGGTGTTCTTGGCCATGAAGACATCCTGGGTTGCTGGACATAGGAGGGCATACCTCTCGGGAGGCTGAGAGAGGAGGATCACTTTTAGTTTGAGGCCAGCCTGGGCTACAAAGTGAGTTCAAAGCCAGCCTGAACTGCATAAGTGAAACCCTGTCTCAAAAAGACCACAAAAAAAAAAGAAAGAAAAGATGCTGGGATGCCAAATAGTGGGACACTGTAAGCAGTTTTGTTTCTCAGGCCCTAGGGCTGGAGCAAAACACAGTGATAGGGACTTTCCTGCATGCCAGATGCCCTGGGTTTGAAATGCCCAGCACATACACAAGAAAAGATACCTCACTTCTTGCATAGCATTACTGCCCAATAGTGTATCAACTCTGAGGACTCTTTAAACATAAAGAACTTTAGAAAAAAATTACTAATACTGAGACTAGCAGTCTCATTTTACACAGATAGTAAATTCATGGAACAGCTTTGTCTTAAAATTGAGAGGAAAGGTTGATGATTTTTTTTTCTCTCTCTCTAGAAGTACATATAAAAGGAAAGCTTACCATTGTTAAATTTAAACAATAAAAGAAGTGAAAAAAAAAAGGAAAGCTTTTACCAATAGACAGTAACTATTTTGACTGTTTTGTCCGTGAGGTCTTCCCATTTGGTTTATATGGTAGACATCTACCATATTTAGAACTGGCCTAAATTTGCAGCTACAAATTTTGGCAAAAAATATTTAAAGCAAAAGATTTTTTAAGCCAGGTGTGGTGGCACACGCCTATAACCCCAGCACTTGGGAGGTTGAGGCCAGGAGGATCAATGCAAGTTCAAGACCAGCCTGGGCTACAAAACTGAGCTCAAGGCCAGCCTGAACTCCATAGCGAGACCCTGTTTCAAAAAGACAAAAAAAAAAAAAAAAAAGATTTTTTTTTTTTTTAAATAGTGGTGTCAGGAGGCTGGGGAGATAACTCTGTGGTGCAAGTGCCTGTCTGGCAAGCACAGGGTTGTGAGTGTGAACCCTGATCCCCTCCCCACAAAAAAAAAAAAAAAAAAAAACCTTAGGAAAAAATATTGGGGCCAGTGAGATAGCTCAGCAGTCTAAAGCTCCTGCTTAGGCAAGTTTAGGTTCGATCCCTGGCACCACATGCTGCACCAGCGCTGCCCCTAAGGTAGGCTGAGTTGGCCACAAGAAATAAAATAAAGCCAGTGATTTTTTTTAAAAAATATATTGCACAAGGATTGGCCAGGACATGAAATTGACATCCTTGTGCACTGCTAGTGGGAAGGTAAAATGGTACAGCTACTACAGAGAACATTTCTCATTCCTCCAAAAAATTTTAAACTTCAGAATTACCACTAGGTCTCACCGTCTCATTTCAGAGTGTATCCATGAAAGAGTTGGAAACAGTGGCTCAAGCATATTTGTACATCAGTGCTCAGTAACAGAAGGCAGAAATAACCCAAATGTCCATCAGGAAATAATGTGATAAGTACAAAGAAAAGAGTATTATTCAGATTTAGGGGGACACCCACTCAGGAACCCCCTCCTGTCCCTCTCTCAGACAGGAGCTTTCTTTTCCTCAATAAATATGTTCTGCTCAAAAAAAAAAAAAAAATATTATTCAGATTTATACAGAAAATTCTCACAACTGATATGGACTTTTTAGACCTAAATGAAATAAGATAATAAAAAACAAGTATATTCTACGTGTGTGACCTACACAGCAGTCTCAGATTCATAGACAGAAAATGGGATGATGGTTACCAGGGACTCAGGGACTTAAGGTTATTACTGCTTAGTTTAGGGTTCCAGTTTCAGATGATACAGAAGTTTTGAGTTCTGTGGTGGTGATGATTACAGACCAGTGTGGATGTGGTTAATGCCACAGAACTATCCAAATTTTATGTATATTTTACCATTGTATGTGTGTAGATACACCTTGAGCTGTCCCAGGAATAGAAAGGTATTTAATTCTTGAGCAATCTAGTTTCAATCTAAATAAGAGAACCTTTGCTTTTTGGGTCTTTTTGAGAGAGTCTCCCTATGCAGTTTAGGCTGGCCTTGAACTCACTTTGTATCCCAGGCTAGTCTCAAACTCAAAACAGTCCTCTTGCCTCAGCTTCCTCAGTACTGGCATTACAGACATGCACTATATGCTACTGAGCTGGCACATAAAACCATCTGACATATACAGTCAGTTGACTGTAACTAATGAATGTGTATTTCTACATCTCAGGAATATCCCATTGACCCTTGTGTTTGTATTTGTGCTTATACAAAATTGTCTTAATTACTATAGCTTTTGGGCTGGCGAGATGGCTCAGCCATCTAAAGTGCCTGCTTAGGTAAGCTTAGGCATCCGCAGGGACTGTGGTTCTATCCCCGGCACCACATGCTGCATCAGCCCCACCCTTAGGGCAAGCTGAGCCAGCCATAATATTTTTTTTAATTACTATAGCTTTGTATTAAGTGTTTTGTCTCACCAGTAATTCAGTGATTTTTTGATTTTTGCAGTACTAGAGATTGAACTAGTGCTTTCTCACTGAACTGCATCTCCAGCCCTTTCCTACCTTTTATTTTGAGACAAGGTGTTAATGGCTAAGTTACTCAATGTGGATTTAAATTTGTGATCTTCAGAGCCGGGCATGGTGGCACACATCTGTAATCCCAGCACTCGGGAGACTGAGGCAGGAGGATTAGTGCGAGTTCAAGACCAGCCTGGGCTACAAAAGTGAGCTCAAGACCAGCCTGAACTGCACAGTGAGACCCTGTCTTAAAAAGAAAAAAAAAAAAAAAAAAAAAATTTGTGATCTTCAGTCTGCCAGACTACTTGGATATGAGCATGTGCCAAGACAAGCGGTCTTGATAGGTTAAGCTCTGAAATCAAGAAATGTAAATTGTCCCACTTTGTTGTTTTCTCAAGATGATTTTGGCTGCTCTGGGTCCCTTGCAGTTGCTTATGAATTTTAGGATCAGGTTATCAGTTTCTACAAAAAGACTAGCTGAAGTTTGACAAGGATTGCATTAAATCTGTAGGTAGTTTGTGGAATGTTGCCATCTAAACAATATTAAACTCTTGCTTTCTTCAGAATTTTATTCAATAATCTTGTGGGCTTCAGTTTACAAAGTTTTTTTTTTTTGTTAATGGCCACCTCAGCCTGCCCTGGGGGTGGGGCTGGCATAGCATGTGGTGCCAGGGATCGAACCGCGGTCACTGCAGTTGCCTAAGCTTTCCTAAGCAGGTGCTTTAGACTGCTAAAACATCTCTCCAGCTCAGTTTACAAATCTTGCACTTTGTTAAATTTATTCCTGATTGTATATTTTATTTTTGAAAGAAGTCTCAATCTATCACAAACTTGCCCAAGTTTGTCTCTGTCAGTCCTCCACACCCAGCTGTTGGAGGGCTGTTTCACTTCCAGCTTATTACTAATGTATTTAAAGAATTTTTGTCTCTTTTTCCCTAAACAATTGATTTTCCATATCAACATTTATTCTACAACCTGGTTGAAATCCTTTGTTTTTCCAAATACATGTATTTAGAGTTCTATAATAAAGTTTAAAGTCCTCTAAACAATATAAAAGCTAAAAAAAAAAAATATATATATATATATATATATATATATAAAAGCTATATAAAGTGTTCCTGTTTTTCTGAGGATGATGCTGTTTAATAGCAAAACTTTTTTTTCACTGCTAGGGATCAAATTCAGAGCCTTGCACATGCTAGGCAAGTGCCATAGCACTGAGCTTCATCCCCAGCTCAGTTATTTGTTTATTAGGCTTGTTGGGCTTAGCTATCTCTGTTCTGCCTACTGAAAGAAATAATAGAATGAAACCACAAAAGACTGTACTTAGATTCTCTAATTTTAAATAATTTTGTTCTATTTCCATTATTATACAAATACACTTTCTCATTGCTACTCAAATATCATAAAAACCACAAAGGTTTCCTATAAACTAAGGACATAAGCCAGGTATAGTAGCACATTTTGTAATCCCAGAATACTGGGCAGAATTGTGAGTTGGAAGTCAACATGGACTACATAGCACAATTCTGGGTCAAAAAACAAAAAGATGAAATGAAAACTAAAGGCAAAGTATAATACATAACTGAAATTTCAGTATCATGTCAAATATCTATGAAATTTTAACAACTGATAGATATATTACCTGATAGACCCTATATATTGCCATTTCTCTAATCCTGTCCCAAATAGCACTATAGTTTTATTCTACAGAATTCAAGACCCAATTAAGTATCACACTCTGCATTTGATTGTCTCTTGTTGTCCTTTATTGTAAAAGACTTGCCCCTACTTTTTCTTCTTTCATGATGTTAATCATTTTTGAAGGTGAAAACCCAGTTCCCATGTTGCAAATATTTACATTTGCCTCTTTCCTCATGTTAGGATTCAGGTTGATCTTTGTTGGAAAAACACACAGATGATGTGGTACACTTCCCATTCATCAAAATGGGTGGCACAAATGTTACCGTGTCTCATTTTTGCTGATAGGAACTCTTATTTGGTGTACAAAATAATACACCAAATTATTTGATGTATTGATACTCCTAGTAAGTAATAATACTCTCATTCCCTTTGTAATAACTAAACTGTAGAGAAATGTTTCAGATTATATTTTTTTATAATTTTTTTAAATTTTATTTAATTTTTTTCTTGTTTCAGAACTTTTATTTTTATGGCTGGCTCAGCCTACCCTGAGAGCAGGGCTGGCACAGCATGTGGTGCCGGGATCGAACTGCCGTCCCTGCAGCCACCTGCAGGCGCTTTAGACCACGCCATCCTGCCGGGCCCCTCAGATTACATTTTATTCAAGTCATGTCTACTGATGATCTTTGCTCTGATTATTTGCTGGTGGCTGAGCAGTGGTGAGTTCCTGTTACTCCTTCTACCTAGCTTTTTCTTTTGGACCTCAGTGGGTTCCACCACATAATGAAGGGTATAGGGTTCAACAAACTCTGTATGTGAGCACTTTCCTTGAAGGTTCCCTGCTGTCCTCACCTGGAGGCATGGCAAAGCCAGCTCCTGGACCATGAAATCTCAGCCTCTTCCCAGGCACGGTTAGTCCAAATTCCCAAGCTCTCTGCTGGTGACATGTGAGCTCCTGACTAAAGCATCTGCAGTAGAATGTGACGTAAGGGACATTTGCCCTTTCCAAGACCCGACACGACAGATGCATCCCCTTCATGATGGTTTTCCCCTTCCTCACCACAATCCATGACCTCAAAGATGACCATGTCTTAGATCAGCTACCAATAAATGAGGACCACCACTGGTGGAAACAGGCTCGTTGCATGTTTGGGTAAATAAAGTTGCACTTCACTTGCTCGCTGGCCCACAGTCAGTAGCTGCTTTTATTTTAACAAGTGGCTGAGTTGAGTAGCCAGGGCAGACGCCCACCAAACCTAAACTATTTACCTTCTGGCTCTTCAAAGAAAATGTTTGCCAGCCTTTCTTAAGTCTGCAGATAAGAAATATTTTTCCATTAAGTGGACTCTTTCACTTCTGCCACTGAAAGTATCTGGGACACATGAATCTTGGGAAAAGCTCTAGCTGATACTTTCCTTAGCTCTCTCCCCTTCTGAGCTGCCAAACTCCTCCTAGAAACACATGACCTTGGGTGCAAAGGCCAGTGTCTCCTAGCCTTCCTCCACCCCTCAACTGTGCACACTGGAGCCAGTGAATCATCTGCAAAGCACTGCAGTCATCCCAATCCACCTTAGTCCTTAACATCCGCTATCTGCCTATCGCCAAGGTAGCAGATCTGCTGGCTTCTTTCCACACCCCCTAAACTGACCCTTCTTTCCAAGTCATACCCCCACTCCTTCCTAAAATGCTGGACTGGGACTAGGTAAATCCGAGTAGGCATTCACATTTGAAAAAGAAAAAATGGGGTCGGAGATAGCTCTGTGGCACAATTGCCTGCCTGGCAAGTGCAAGATCATGAGTTCGAACCTCGGTCCCACAAAAAAAAAAAAAAAAAAAAGGAAAAAGTAACACAAATACTTTCAGGGGGAAGTTTTTGGGGCCGGTAAGGTCCTGTAAAATAGATAAATATTTTAAAAATTTATGGGCACTAAAAAGTAACCAAGAGAAATATTTTAATTCAGTTTGACGAATTAATTCAGTGCTAAAGGATCTACAGACAAAATGCCCACATTTTTTTTTTTTTACCTTTTTTTTTTTTTTTTTGCCTTTTTGAGACAGGGTCTCGCTATGCAGTTGAGGCTGGTCCTGAGCTCACTTTTGTAGCCCAGCCTGGTCTCGAACTCGCACCAATCCTCCTGCCTCAGCCTCCCGAGTGCTGGGATTACAGGCGTGAGCCACCACGCCCAGCTGAAATGCCCACATTTTAAAGACTTATCTCTATGAGTTGTTCTCACCTCCTCTGCCCATGTTTATGGATTCTTTGACATGAAAAGGTGAATACTCAAGACTGAGCCTCCCACACTGGCAGAGCCTGTGCTTTGGAAAATGACATAAAGTCTGGTCTTGAGGTGTGCTTCCATCTGTGGACTGCAGTCACAGCAGCTTTCTGGGACTTAGAACTTTCCACAGGGCCAGAACCTCTTTAGGTTTGACCTGTGGACATCATGCTCTCAAGGCTGTGACAGAGGAGTTGATTTCCCACTTAGTTCTCTCAACAATAATTCCAGGTTTATGTTAACAAAATGCATAAGGCACAGGCTTTGTTTTCCAGGAAGTCTAGTGGGAAACATGTCCAGAGACATACTTGCTCAGAGTGGAATAGTAATAGCACAGTGCCACAGAAGTTCACATGTGGATGTCACCAATTAGAGGCGACTGGGGATTGGCCTTCACCTGGCCTTACAGTAGACAAGGATGGGGAGAGGGGCACAGGGTGGGATAAGAAGAGATTGAAAGTGAAACAAAAGCCCAGAAAAGCTTTCTGTAAGTGCTGGTAGACTTGGCTTGCACCACCATGAGGGCTGCTGTTGGGATAGTGGTGTCTCAACACAGTAATTTGCAAAAGAATTCTTATAAAGAAAGGGAAGTTTGGTAGGAGCTTTTTGTTTTATTTCTTGACTATTGAGATTAAATCCTTTGAACAAGTTTGTGATTCTAGTACTCAGGATGCCAAGGCAGGAAAATGGATGCAAGTTTAAGGCCTGCTGAGCCACAAAGCTAGACTTTTGTCTCAAAATGTAATAAAATAAATGAAAATCGACTCTCTGCACAGAGCTACATCCCTACTACCGCTACCACCTATTTTTTGAGACAGGGTCTTGATAAATCAATCACTAAGCTGCCCAGACTGGACTCAAAATTGCAGTCCCGGAATGACAGGGCACACTCAGCCAAAGCACTTTCACCAAATTCCTGTTGTGGATAATGGATTAGTGGTGGCCTTCACTAATCCAAAAGTGATGATACGACATCAAATTAAGAACCTTTGGACCAGCCATGGTGCCTTTGCCTGTAATCCTACCACTCAGCAGCCTGAAATGGAAGGATCACAAGTTTAAAGTCCACTTGGAGCCAGGCGTGGTGGAGCACGCCTGTAATTCCAGCACTTTGGAGGCTGAGGCAGGAAGATTGGTGCGAGTTCGAGACCAGCCTGGGCTACCAAAGTGAGCTGAAGGCCAGTCTGAACTGCATAGTGAGACCCTGTCTCAAAAATAAATAAATAAATAAATAAATAAATAAATAAATAAAAGTCCACTTGGACCCTGTCTCAGAAAACAAAAGTCTCAGTTCTCCCACTGAAGGAATTTCAAACTGAAGAGAACAGCTGGAGATTTTCTGCATGGACGTACCATCCATCTGTGAGGCCTTGAGAACCTTTAGAGATTACAGACTTGGCTGGGGTTTACTACGGCACACTGACAGCTGTGCACTTACCCAGCTCCCTCCTGGCAAGCTGCTATGAACAGCAAAGCCTCATGGATCTGGGTTGTATACTCCATGTATATTGGAAGGTGCCACCATGTCCTCAGAGCCAGTGCATTTTGGGGTGAAGGGGGAGTTATTGCCAGGTCCTTATGTACAGCTGAGCACAGAGTTCTGGACTGCCCTCCTGAGCCCACAGCCTGACCTGGAGGGGCCTACAGACTGACAAGGGCACCACCCTGCCCCAAGGATAGATCAGAACTAAACACCACTCTGACCTTTGTAAGCCTGGAGGTGGAGGCAAGGACACAGGACTTCTACTCTGCCTCATTACTCACTTGGTGATCTGAGCCTCATCTTTCAGGAGGTGTTGGACTGTAGGTGTCTATCTGGAAGGGACCTCCCAGCTCTTTATATTCTCTCCTAAATACACAGTTCAGAGCAGGAGGCCAGGGTGACAGGCAGGAAGGAGCAACTTTCCTTGAAAACCTTAGAGCATGGCCCACACATTCCTTCCCCAGGCCACTTAAGATTCCTCAGGCACTGTACACACATCCCCCTAAAAGGCAACAGCTGGCCCTAAGTCCTCCCTGCCTCAGCCTCTGTAGAAGGGAAGCAGCTTTTCCTCCTGGGCACGATCACCTGGGAAGCAGGAAGGGCAGCTCTGAACACCTCGTCATACTGGCTGCCAGCTTGGGTCTTGGTCAGAACTGTGCTCTTGTGCTCAGCCACCCAGGTTGTTCACACCTTGGCCTGCTGAGCTCCCACATCCTCATGATTGAAGGAGCCCCAGCTCCATGTGCCCCACAGCCCCAAATATAACAGCTGTTGCTGGTAAAAGCAACAGAAGCAATAGGTGAAAGGTGCGGTGGCTGAGCAGCCTAGTACACCACTCAAGCCAAGGAAGGAACAGCTGGTCCTTTGATAAATGCTCCTTCCTTCCCCACACCATGATATCAGCTGTGGCCTCTGCAAAAAATGGCACCTGGCTCTCCTGAGTGCTCACCTTCCTCACAGCCCTCTTGAGCACGCTACTCATCTTCTCACCCTTCGAAGCCAGGCTAGCAGCCTCCCTGCTCACCAAGGCCATGTCCACACTTTCTCCTCCACTGCCCAAAGCCAAGGCATGACTTGGCTTCCACACACCTCCCTCCTGGTCACTCCCCTACCTACAGACCTTCTTACCCAACTCGCACCACCACCCTTGGTAGCCATGGGCTGTCTGTCTCTTGACCTCCTACCCAAAGACCTCCTTTACTCCATTTTAGCCATGCTTTACTGGGAACAGAACCTGGGTCCTAACCCAGGAATGCAGACACTGCGCCCTCATCCAACTCTCCCAGGCTCCTGGCCCAGTGCTATCCCTATGCCACCTCCACTTCCTTGTTAGGGCCTCAAGTCTTTCACTCCTCTACTTCCTCCCAAGCCCCAGTCCCTTCTGGCCTTATGAGGGTCTCCTTGTCATCACATCACTCTAATGTTCAGCTCCTCAGTCATCTCTTCCTCCCTGAACCCAGTTGGGATGAGTGCCAGCTGCCTCTTCCTGAGAGGATCCTACACTGGAGAAAAGCACGGCCTAGAAGATGGGGCTTCCAGATCAAGGGCTGCCTGTTTCATTCTGCCAACACTCCTGTCCTAGTACCACACAGCCCACCAATCTAAATCCTGCCCTCCACCTCCTAGAAGCCTTCAGACATATTTCCTGTTCTCTTCTCTATGGATAACCTCTCTCCTAACCAGAAACTTCAAGCAGACCTAACAAACTCAAGTCTCTCTTCGGAAAAACAAATGACACCCTCCCAACCAGGTATCTAAACTTTTTTTTTTTTTTTTTTTTTTTGGTACAGGGTCTCACTGAGACATAGTGATCCTCCTGCTTGTACCTCCCAAGTGCTAGGATTACAGGCACCTGCCACCATGCCTAGTTTCCATCACTGGCTCAGCACAGTCCAGAGTGAGCAAACCCTGGCCCCTGCGCTTCCCTAAGCAAGCATTTAATCCACTGAGCTATACTGCCGGCCCTAGGTGTCTAAACTTCTTGCTTCCCTTCCTTTCTATTATTTTTTTAAAGAGAATAAAAAATATTAAAATAACAAAAAAAAACCTATTAGAAACAATACAGAATTTCACTAAACAAAACAAATTCAGCAATGGTTGTCACAGTGCATATTGTTGTCTTCAAACTAGTTGTTCAGATTACCAGATATAAGCATGCAAAATTGGTCCAAAAACAGTTTTTATTTGGTACAGGGTCTCAGGCTTCTAATGATCCTGTCTCAGCCTACGCACAGCATGCGGTACCAGGGACCAAACCCAGTCTTGCACTTGCCAGGCAGGGCACTTAGACTACAGAGCTATGTCTCCAGCCCTGAAAAAAAAAAAAAAAAAAAAAGTTGTAACAAATTAGGAATAAGGAGAGAGAAAAGAAATAAGCATTACTAGCCGGGTGTGGTGGCACACGCCTGTAATCCCAACACTTGGGAGGATGAGGCAGGAGGATCAGTGCGAGTTTGAAACCAGCCTGGTCTACCAAATTGAGCTCAAGGCCAGCCTCAACTGCATAGCGAGACCCTGTCTCAAGAAGACAAAAAAAAAAAAAAAAGAAAAAAGAAAGAAAGAAAGAAATAAGCATTACTTTTTTTTCTTTTTCTTTTTTCTTTTTTTTTTTTTTTTGAGATGGGGGTCTTCTTGGAATTGAGCTCACGTTGCAGCCCTGGCTGGCCTCAAACTCAAAACTATCCTCCTGCTTCAGCCTCTCGAGTGCTGGGATGATAAGCGTGTGCCTACTCAATAGACCAGCAGAAATCAGTGATACAGTTATCCAAGCTATCATATGTATATACATCTATATTTTTCTTCTTTCTTGCTTTCCTTTCCCTCATCCCAGTTGTTCCTTCCCTTCAAACAGTTTCTTTCCCTTTCAGTGTCTACCCGTACCTTTCAGATTTTATTTACTCTTACTATATCATTCAGGTTGGCCTTGAGTTCACAATGTAGCCAAGGCTGGCCTCAAACTCAGCAAACCTTGTGCCTCAGCCGCCCAGGAGATGGAATGACAGACATGTGCCACCACGTCTGGCTCTATTCCCCTTCTTACTCTGTTGCTATCAGGCTCCTGCACAGCACAACTACTTTCAACAGGACCAATGGGGGCACCACCCAGTACTGCCCTAACACAGCTAGGTCATCACTCTCTTTCCATGATCCCTGAGGTTGGAGCTCCTGCTCTTCCAGACTCATTGCTCTCAAAACCTGAACGCCCATCAAACGCTAATGTCTTCCAACTCTAGTCCAGCTGGTTCATCCAGCGGCTTATTAGGCCTCTACTCAGGTGTGCCAAGACAGATACGGATCAAGGCTAAAACTGAATTACTTTCTCTTGAATTTGTTCTAATGAGTCAGGTCCATCTCCCAAGCTGTCCTAGGCCCAGAATACAGATCGGTATTTGCTGAATAAAACATGAATCCTTGCTCATCTCTCATTCTCCTCAGCCAATCACCACGTCCTGTCAATTTTACCCCCTAACATATCCCTTTGCTTCCGTCTTGAGACTCGTTAGCCCTCTGCATCCTTCGCTACTGTCCCACTGGGATCTTGCGAACAAGGAGCATTATGAAAAGATCGGCCTGCTGAGCTCCCACATCCTCACGACTAAAGGAGCCCCAGCTCCATATGCCCCAAAGCCCGGAATATAACAGCGCTGGTAAAAGCAACAGAAGTAAATAGGTGAAAGGTGCGGCGGCTGAGCGGCGCGGAGCCAACTGGCCCACACCTCCAGGCAACTGGATCTAACCGCAGCACACCCCACTCGCGCGGAGCTCCAGACAGCCAATGGGAAGTTTGAAGCGCAAGAGCTGTACTCAGAAGAGCCAATGGGCGCGCTCTGAGAGGAGGTCCACGGTCAACTCTTGCCTCCTCTGCTTCTCCGGCCAATGGGAGCGGGCTACGTAACCTCACGGGGGCGGGGCAGTGGCTCCAAGCCTAGATAGACGGGCGAGGCTGGACTTTTTCACAAGTCTGGGGTTCTGGCTCACTGGGTGTTGTATCTCCGACCCGCAGACTCAGCATGGGGGCTATGCGAGCCAGGCGCTCCCTGGAGTACCTGATGGGCTTCTACTTCCTCTCCCACATCCCCATCACCCTCTTCCTGGACATGCAGAAGTTGCTGCCGCGCGAAATCTACCCGGAGCAGGTGAGGAACGACCAGTCGGTAACGGTCGCCGAGTTTGAATCCCCGTTGCGTGCAGCCCTGGCGCTCTGCTTCCCCCGGGCCTCCCGACGCCACCTTGCCTGTCAGGGTTCCAGTTCTGTCCCCTTGTACCACCCGCTGTCCTGGGCTCCGCCCTAGACACCGCGCTCTGCCAACCCCTAACTTGAACGTCTGTCCCACTCCGAGGGAATAAACATTTTGCTCCCCGCGCCTCCAATAGTGAGGATTACACCTGGGTCCTTTGTGCTGGCTGCATCCTCGACCATTTTTATTGTTTTATCTATTTTTGAGATAGGATCTCGCTAAACTACACAGGCCGAGCTCGAACTTGAGATCTCAGTACTTCAACCCAGCAGCTTTGTTTCCTTAAAAATAATTTCCTCCCTGGTTATGTTTTAAGGCTCCCACCGTCGTGCCTGTGGTCAGTTTTCAGCGGTTGAAAAAAAGCACCCTGTACCGGGCATGGTGGTGCATGTCTATAATCCCAGCCCTTGGAAGGCTGAGGCAGGAGGATTAGTGTGAGCTCGAGACCACCTTGGACTATGAAAGTGAGCTCAAGGCCAACCTGAACTGCCTCGTGAGACCCTGTCTTAAAAAGACAAAAGAAAGAAAGAGCACCCTGGATGAACTAGTGCCTACTATCAGATGTTGGATTCATTTTGACATTTTTTTTTTTTCAAAAGACTTTAAAATCCCAGTCCTCCCCACACCACCACACAAAAAAAAGAAAAAAAAATCAGAGTAAAATAGGCCTGTTTCGAGGTTGAGTGTCTAGGATTTCCAGGGTGCTTCACGATGGTGGTCGTCACTGCCTGAGCACCCAGGGATGGATCAGTAGACCTTCCACTGCTGGATCCAACAATTTCGGAAGCTCTGGGGTAAAATAGTGAAGTCTTTTCACATGGACCCTTCTAATTGGGTTTGATTGAGTAAAGAACTATCACCTAAAGATGAAATGTCCCATTTCCTGGCCACTGTAGATCACTGTTTGCCTGAAACTTGTGCATTTGTTTTGTTTTGTTTTGTATTTGAGACTTCGTAAGTTAAGGCTGACCTTGAACTCATTATGTAGCCCAGGCTGACCTATTTGCCTTCTGTCTCCAGAGTGCTGGGATTTCAGCATTTGTCATCATGCCCAGCTGCATGTTTAGTTTCCCAAACATTGTTAAAACTAAATAAATAAACAAAACAGACACACACACACACACAGCCTGGCATGGTGTTGTACTCTTATAATTCCAGCACTTGAAAGCTGAGGCAGGAGAATTACCTCAAGTTCAAAGCCAGCCTGAACTACCTAGTGAGATGCTGTCTTAAAAATAATAAATGCTTTTTTTCCTTCTATTCTCTTAGTTTTCCTTTTCTCTCCTTTCTTCCCCCTCCCTTATTCACCTTACCATTTGAACATTTTCTTCCTGCTTCCTAATATCTATCATTCATTTTGGCCCTTATTTACAGTTTCAGTTACCCACACAAGAAAAAAAAAAAAAAAAACACGGCAACATTTAAGCATGTGTCTCCAGTTTGCTTCTCTTAAAAGTATGGTGTCAAGTGCATTTATCTCAAAATGTCTCAAGTTTATCCTTTATGGGAGAGTAGTATTGTATTGTACATATTAAAGTAATACTTCTGCTTTATCCATTCATCATCCCTTGGTGGCATCTAGGCTGTTTCCAAGCTTTAGCTATACGTATTGTGCTGCTTTCAACATGGGTGTGCATGTACTGCTGTGGTATGATGCTTTTAACTCTTTCAGGAAGATACCAGAAAGCTTCAGAATAACTGGGTCAAATGTAACCCCTAGTCCTAGTTTTTGAGGAATCTCTACCCTGAATCCAACAGTGGTTGCACCAGTCTACACTCCCACCAACAGTGGAGAGGGGTTCTTTTTTTCCCTACAGCCTCTTTAGCATTTGTTATTAATTAATTTCTTGATAATAACCATTTTTTCTGGGTGAGATAGGATCTCATTGTTGGTTTAATTTCCATCTCTTGAATGACCAGTGATGTTGAACATTTTTTCATATATTTATTTGCAGTTTGTACTTCTCCATCTGAGAAGTGTCTTTTCATTTCAGATGCCCACTTTGGACTGGTCTTTAAATTTGAGGGGTCTGATTTTTTTGAAGTTTTTTTTTTTTTTTTTTTTTTTTTTTTTTTTTTT
>PVJA010047424.1:0-14672 GCA_004027025.1 Myocastor coypus
CTGGTCCTGAGCTCACTTTTGTAGCCCAGGCTGGTCTCAAACTCGCACCAATCCTCCTGCCTCAGCCTCCCGAGTGCTGGGATTACAGGCGTGAGCCATCACGCCCGGCCCAATTTAACTTTTTCTTAAAGCATCAAATAGATATTTTAGGGTTCTGTGCTATGACATCTGTGAATTGCAGTTTGTCAGTCTTTGATTTTCATAAGTTCTTGGAACTTGGAGAGCATCAGGCTCATCTGGAGGGCTCATAGGACTGAAAACTTTGTTTTTGGAGATAGGGTCTTGCTGTGTAGTTCAGGCTGGCTTTGAACTCAAAGCCTTGGCTGGCCTCCAACTAACTGTGACCCTTCTGCCTTAGTCTCCGGAGTTCAGAATCACAGTTATGGGCTGCCATGGCCAGCTGGAACCACAGACTGTGATTTTTTTTTTTTTTTGTGGGACTGGGGTTCGAATTCATGACCTCCTACTTGCCAGGCAGGCACTTATGCCATGGAGCTATCTCCCTAGCTCTGTAACCACAGATTGTTAAGGCCCAGTTTCAGATGGAGCAGGGCTGGGATAGGCCTGAGAACGTGAGCACCAGCTGGGTTCCCAGACAGTGCTGATGTGGCCAGTCTGGGACCACACTTTGGGAACTCCTATGTGCATTTTACTGTCTCTGACTGAGACATTTGCCCTTGTGTTGTAATTGATGTTCTGCCTGATTAGAAGTGCCTTCTTCCTATCCAGTTGCCACCAGATTTGTAATTTTAAGGTGAAGTCTAAGTGTCTTAGGGTCCTTAAAACTGTTTCATGCTTCCTGTTGCTTATGGGAGAGGGAATATCAGAACCACTCACGTGGACTGTGCGACTTAGTGCTGGTGAGCCTGCTTGTTTTTATCTCCAACCTTTAAGCAATGAGCACATGTTCTCTGCTCAGTCACCTGGCAGCTTGCACCCTGCCAGGCCACTGCCGCCTTGATGCTCACTCCTCCTTCTGCCAGGAATGCTCTCCTGGGCACTGACCTCCTGCAAAAATCCTCCCCAGTCCTGAAAGATTTAGTCTACGTGACATCTCACCGGGGACCCTCTTTCGTGCCACGTCTCCCTCCCAGAGGAAACAGACCACGCTCTCTTTCATGTCTCTATTGTAATGGGCACACAGTTTTAATCAATGCATCTTTCATAACTTTCCTCCACCTGTGTCATTGACAAGCCTCTAAATTCTTTGCAGTATCAATCATATCTTTGCTCCTGACTCATAGACACCAAAGAATGATGAACCTAGAACACGAGGTGAACAAGTGGATGAGTACCTGAACAAGGAAGGTGCTTTTCATATGGCCTCGGTGCAAATGGTGCCAGGGAGTAGGGCGTGGATAGTGTGTGAGGGGTGGTGGTAAAAGGGCTGCACTCACGGGAAGTGTTCTTAATGTCTGGAAATTGTGAGGTCAGGAAAACCAGGGTGGCCATGGGGCTGGGCAGCTGAGGTAGACGGAGATGAAGTTGGGAAATGGGGGAGGCTGTGGTATGGCTTCTCCCAGGAAGATCACAGCAGTGTGAGTGTGTCTCAGATACTCTTCTCTCATTGCTGGGACAAATACCTGACCCTCAAAATGAAGGAAGAAAAGGTTCATTTAGCTCACAGTTGGTGGAGGTTTCAGTTCGTACTCAGGTGGTTCCAAGGCAGAGTGGCACAGGACATAGAGCAGCCATTTATGGCGGGACAAAGAGCGAAGGGAGGGGCAGCAGCTCGGGCAGCTGGCTAGCCTCTCTCTTCTCCTCACATTGTAAGGCAGATTACCCTCTCCAGGGTGAGTACAGCCCCGCACACTCACAATAACCAATCACAAACTCCAGAAGCCACCCCTGGACTGCAGGAGGCTTTGTGGGGACAACTAGATACAAGCCACAAGTAAGTGGAAGGATAGTGAGGGACTATGGCCTCGGGGTGGGGGGGATGGTATAGCAGAACTGGGGATTGAACTCAGGTCCTTGCCCTTGCCAGGCAAGTGTTTATTCTACTGAGCTATTGCCCCAGCCAAGCTGGAAAGGGTATTTGGAAACAATGCTGGCTGGTAGCAGAGTCTCTTTTGGGAGAGACTGAAACAGGTGGCCGTCTCTGGGCTGCTTCCCCGAGGATGGGTAGTGCGATGGTGATAGAGGCTCCCAGGTCTTGTTCCTGCAGCACTGGGCATCAAGAGTTGCCTGAGCTTGTGAACCTCAGTGGTCAGCCCTGGGACAGGTCAGAGGGATCATCTTAGGAACATGTACCATCAGCTTCTGTTTCTCCTTCTCCAATTGGTCTTCCAGGTCAACTTCTCCAGCTGATCCTGCAAGGCTGGAAGATCTTCAGAGGCAACTTGTATTACTTTTCTATTGTCAAGAAGTCTTGGCATGAAGCTGAGAAGTTCTGTGTGTCCCAGGGTACCCATCTGACGTCGGTCACCTCTGAGGAGGAGCAGGTCAGAATTGCAGCTGTGGGCTGGTACTGATGGAGTGTGCGTGTGGTAAGGGGCTAGTGTGCTTTGACCCTTTCCGTCTTGGTGGGTGCGGCATGTCTCTCTTGTCAGGCAGGGAGCAAATATTCACTGAACCTCAGTGAACCCCTTGAGCTGCAGGGAGAAGCAATGAAGGTGAACCCCCATCACAGCGAGGGAGATCCCGAGGACAGCAGAGTGAGGAGGGCACAGGAAGGCGGCACCAGGTGACAGCTTTTAAATATCAAGGATCTTAAATGTCCCTATGCCTTTGATTTCTGCCAATAAATCCTGATTTTAATGTCCCCTAACTAGGTGGCTGTGGGGGGCCCAGGAACAACAGAACTGAGCTCATTCCCCTAGGGACCAGACACATATCTAGGATCTGAGGACTATCAAAGGCAACATGGCCCCAGGAAGCCCATGTGCCAAGGTCCTTATCAGAACTGCCAGGCTATGAACAAAGGAGCACAAAATGTTTGGTTCAGTTTCACTTACAGCACTGCCCTCTGCTGCGGCTCATCTGAGACTGTGATTACAAGACTGGGGGTGCGCATGCTACTTTGTAAAACAGACTTTGAGAAGCTGCACACAGGACTATCTTTGTTCCAGTGAAGGACATGCCCCTCTAGGGCAGGGACTCTTTGGGAACAATCAATATGGGAGAGGCTGGGCTTTGTCTGAGGAGATCTGGTGTCGTTCTGAGTTCTAGACCAGCCTTTGCTGGCACAGAGCATTTGGACTTCATGCCGTGGGACCAGGGAGGGCAGCCTGCAAAACCAGCTGCTTGCACACCGGATCACATAAACCCTACCCTCTTCTCCTAGGCATTCCTGGTACAGGTCACAAGTGCCTCTTACCACTGGATTGGCCTCACTGATCACGGTACTGAGGGCTCCTGGTACTGGACAGACGGGTCACCCTTCAGTGCTGCAGAGAGCAGAAGGTGAGTCTAGCCACTGTCTGGCACTATCCGGGGTACTCTTTGTTAGGTCTGGCTAGAGACTCTGTAAGTCCCTGCCTTGTATGTGAATCTCTGCCCAGAGAGTGTTAGTGTTGTGTTTCTGGTGTATAATATGTACTGTGTGATGTGTTTGTGAAGTGTGTGAGATGTGTGTAAATGTTATTGATATTTAAAAGCTGTCGTGTAGCATGGATGTGTGTACCATGTGATACATGCACAACATGTGGTGTATGTTGTGATGTGTGTGACTTGTGAGTGCAGTGTGTGTGATATGTATGGTACATGATGTATATAGTATGTTAAGTGTGTAGTATGAGTTATATATGTGGCATGTGTGGTGTGTATACGTGATATACATGGTGCCATACTTTTTAAATTTTTTTTAATTTATTATTTTTTTTTAGAATTTATTTTATTTATTTATTTTTTTCTTGTTTCAGAACCTTTATTTGCTTATTCACTCATTTTTATGGCCGGCTCAGCCCACCCCGAGGGCAGGGCTGGCGCAGCATGTGGTGCCGGGGATCGAACCGCGGTCCCTGAAGCCGCCCAAGCTTTCCCAGGCAGGCGTTTTAGGCCACTGAGCCATCCCGCCGGGCCCCCATACTTTTTTTTAAAACAAAGTACAGATTTATTTTCTCTGTGAACTTACAAAACACTTAGGATCACATAAAAAAGACCATTTCTTTCCTGTGAAGGAATGCACATTTAAAAAAGGAGGTAGAAGAGGCTGAGAGGGATTTGCATCTCAGCCACAAGAAATGACAGCAACTCTGGTCCAAGGAATCTAAGAAAAAATACCAGGAGAATATAGGAGGAAAGAAAATGAGACTCTGCTGAGGGTAGAGGGCCTCGGAGTGGGCCACAAGGAGGAACTGGAGGCCTCAAAGTAGGTCTGGGCTGAGGCAGGAGCCCCTACTGGTAGCTATAGGGAGGGAGGTGCAGAGGCCCAGTGTACCCATGAGGGAGGACCCGTGGTGTCATAGGACCTGGGTGACCCATGCAAGATCCAAATGGAGGCCCTAGGGGGGCATGCCCATGGGAGGAGGTACAGGGTGAGGCAACCTGGGTGGTGGCTGGGGTGATGGCTGTCCCCCAGCGCCTTGAGGGCCAGCATGAGGATGTCCTAAGCCATGAGGGCCATCATGGGTGAGCTGCATCTGAGATATCTCTGCATGGGGCATCCCAGCAGGTGGGAAGGGGTGAGGATGTGAATGTGTCTGACCAGGATGCCGGGCCTTTGGGGTTACTGCTGCTGGAGAATTGTGTCCTCCAGGCCTAGGAAGAATAGCTACTGGGAGCATGGCCGGTGGGTGCTCCAGGAGGTGACACTGGTGTCAGGAAGGCCTGGTGGAGGAAGCCCAGATCTCACTGACAGTGCCACAGGATTGGGGACAGAGGCTGGAGGAGGTGAGTCAGCCAACAGCTGCTGCAATGGTCAGTCTGTGAGAGCGGGCTTTTGGCTCCCAGAAGGTGTTCGGCAGCTGAGCCATGGTGCTCACCCATAGAGTCCTTCTTGAAGGCATAAGACACAGTGATAGGACCATTATGGAGGGACTACTCACTCATGGCTCCACTGGCTACATCCGAGGCATCAAATGAAGCAAAATTAATAAAGGCATAGCCTTTGGAGTTGCCTGTGTCAGGGACCCTCATAATCTCAGGTGTCTGTAAGACGACTCCCAAGGGTGCTGAGAGTATCATAAGGCAGCTTCTCATCATACTGTGGGTTCAGATTCCTGATGGAAATGTTGGCCCTACATCCAGGTTTTTGCTATGAGCTGATGTTTTGTTTATCCTCATTGGCTTCCCATGGAGTTTGATTGTGTCCATAATCTTAATGGCACAGTCAGCATCTTTCTCACTCAAGAATTCAACAAAGCCATAGCCTTGATGCTGGCCAGTAACTCTGTCCTGTGGCATGTGGGTATCAACTACCCACCCAGCCTGGAGAAAGAGTTCCCACAGTAGTGGTTCATGAGCCTTCTTGTCAAGGCCCCCCACATACACCGTAGCATCCTGATTCTGTTCTGGTAACAGCCCCACAGCCATAGCAGATCTCCCACCATCTCCAAGTGGCCTTGGAACAATTAATATCCATGAGGGATGCAAGGAAAGGGTTTCAGGTCTTGGTGCGGCCTGTGAGTGGGTTTTCTTACTTTTCTGTTTGCTACTCGGACCTGGTCCAGAAGACCCTGCCCTCCAATGAAGGGCATCTGAGCATGAATCCTGGGATAGGAACTTGCAGCATGCAGAATGTGCCTTCCTGGCCCTGGGTCCTCAGTAATTCAGGGAGACTTCAGCACAGTCACCCTCAGGGTATCTCTGGTTCCAGCCCTGCTCTATCTTGGTGCCTCTAGAAGATGAGGGACCCATGTCACTGCAGCTCTTTATGCCCCTATAGGGACAAGGGACATTTGTTCTGTTGTTTGCAGGTTTTGGGACAAGAATCAGCCAGACAACTGGCAACATCGGAGCGGGGAGACTGAAGACTGTGTCCATATTCAGAAGAAGTGGAATGACATGGCGTGTAGTGCCTCCTATCAATGGGTCTGCAAGAAGGCAACAGGCCAGGAGGCGGCCTGAGGCAGCCAGAGCTGGGGGGGCCCTCTTGGCTGCAGCACTGCACCTCCTCCCTGGCACAGAGCTCGGCTTGTCCCCTGTGGCTTCCCATGGCATTCATTTCCCCCCTTGTCTTTTTATTTAGCCCTTGAAAACACACCCACCTACTGTAAGCCAGTGGGAATTACAGCTCCTCTGCTGGGGAAGAGCCTGGCTGTGCCTGTTTTTCTTTTTTCAGCAGCCAGCACAAGCCCATGAGACAGGAGGTCCTCAATAAAGCCTCATTTCATGAACATAAATGTGTGTTTTCTCGTCCCCATGCCAGCTACAACACTCACTTTTTCTGGCTTGCCTTTGCTCTCCTCAAAGTCCCTTGTGACTATTAATCCTGATATGTCAACTTCTTTAGATTAAGAAATGCATAGCGGATAAGAAAGAAAAGATCAAATAGTTGAATATGTCTGTGGAGGTTCTACATCAGTGATGCATGTACCTGTTTTTGTTCCAGTACCGTGTTGCTTTTTTTTTTTTTTTTTTAAATCGCTATTGCTTTGTAGTATAGCTTGAAGTCAGTTATTCCTATGCCATTTGCTTTGTTCTTATTGCCCCAACTTACTTTTGCTATTCTGCATTTCTTCTAGATTCATATTAATTCTAGGATTGCTTTCTTTAGGTCTGTAAAGTATGCTATTGGTATTTTTTTTTAATGTCTTTTTGAGACAGGGTCTTGCTGTGCAGTTCAGGCTGGCCTTGAGCTCACTTTTATGGTCCAGGCTGGTCTTGAACTTGCACTGATCCTCCTGCCTCAGCCTCCCAAGTGCTGGGATTACAGGCGTGCGCCACCATACCTGGCTTGCTATTGGCATTTTTATTGGATCTATATAGTAGATTTTGGCATCATGGCTATTTTGACAATGTTCATTCTACCTATCCAGGATCGGGGGCTATCTTTTTTTTAGTCTTCTGATGTCTTTTTCAGTCTCCTTCTTCAGGGTCTTGTAGGTTTTTGTTTTCATGGAGATCTTTCACTTCTGTGGCTATGTTAATTCCTAGACATTTTATTTTTCTTAAAGCTACTATGAATGTTATTATTTTTATAATTTCCTTCTTGGGGCTGGGTGATAGCTCAGAGGACTAGCTAGCTCAGATAGCTCAGGGTGAGCGCCTGGTGAGTGGAAAGTTCTGAGGTCAATCCCTGGTACCACCAAAAAAAAAAAGTTCATAATTACGTTCTCTTCAAGTTTATTGTTGATGTACATAAATGCTAGTGATTTTTGTGTGTTGATACTCTATTCTTCTGTGGTCCTGAAGTTGATTATCAATTCTAAGAGATTTATGTGTGTGTGTGTGTGTGTGTGTGTGTGTGTGTGTGTGTGTGTGTGTGAAGTTTTTGGGCCTTCTATGCAGAGCATCATGTCATCTATAAATAATGATCTTCTTTATGTATTTAGTACAGGGCCTACAGTGTCTCACGACACAGGTCAGACTTGTAGTGACCCTCCTGTTTTCAGCCTCTTAAGTGCTGGGATTACAATTACAGGCTTGCACCACCATGCCTAGTCTCAATCGCTATCTCAGCATACCCCAGGGATGGGGCTGGCACTGCACGCTAGGGATTGAACCCTGGTCCCTGCAGCTGCTTAAGCAGGCTTTTTAGTCTGCTGAGCTCTCTGGCTGGCCTAATGATAATTTGAACTTTCCTTTTCTATATGTATTCCTTTTTCTTTTCTCTTGCCTAATTGCTTTGGTTGTTTCAAATAGTACACTGAGGAGTAGGGGTGAGAGTAGACATCCTTGTTTCTGACTTTAAGGGTAATGCTATGATTGGTTGATTAATGCCAGGAATTGAACTCAGGGCCCCACACTTGTCAGGCAGTCACTGTGCTGCTGAGCTACATCCCCAGCAAGGGTAACACTTTTGATTTTCCACATTTAGTATGGTGCTGATTATTGGTCTGTCATAAATAGCCTTTATCCTATTTAGTTGTGGTCCTTCTATACCTGTTTTCTTTTGGGATTTTCTTTCTTTCTTTCTTTCTTTCTTTCTTTCTTTCTTTCTTTCTTTCTTTCTTTCTTTCTTCTTTTGTCTTTTTGAGACAAGGTCTCACTATGCAGTTCAGGCTGGCCTTGAGCTGACTTTAGTAGCCCAGGCTGGTCTTGAACTTGCACCAGTCCTCCTGCCTCAACCTCCCAACCTTCCAATCCTCCCTGATTACAGATGTGCCCCACCATGCCCAGCTCTTCAGGGATTTTATAATGAAAGAATGTTGAATTTTGTCAAACGTCTTTTCTGCATCTATTGATATGACCATGTGGTTTTTGACCTTGATCCTGTTTCTGTGATGTATTACATTTATTGACTTATATGTCTTGAACCCTCCTTGGATCTCTGGGATGAAACCTACTTGATCATGATGTAGCATCTTTTTGATAGTGTGCTGTGTTTTATTTACTAATATCTTCTTGAGAATTTTTGCTCATTAGTGAGAATGGCCTATAGTTTTCTTCATTATCTGGGTCTTTGTCTGGTTTGGGGATCAGGATGATACTGACTTCTGTAAGTGGATCTGGGTGCACTCCATCCCTTTCAGTTTCTGTGAAGAACTTGGCGAGTATTGGTGATATACTAGCCTGAAAAGTTTTAGCAGTGAATCCTTCAGGTCCTGTGCTTTAGTCACTGTGTTCTTTATTACTGAATCAATTTTCCTGTTTGTTACTGGGTTGTCAAGCATTCTTCTGCTTCCTAGCTCCTGCTTCACCATGTGACTGTGTCCTCAGGTCTTGCACCACAGTCACTCACTGTTTACTCTGCAAGGCCACTTGGGGAGAAGTGTCTCACTCTTTTTTTTTTTTAATTGTCTATATGAAACAGACTTTATTATTATCTAAAGAGAATACAAAATAGTAAAACAAGCAAGCAAACAAACATTAGAAAGGATACAGGACTTCACCAAACAAATCAATAGGAATTCACATTGTTTCTGCTGTCTCCAACTCCAGGAAGATGCTCCTGGTCCCAGCATACCACTCCAGGTCCCTGGGAGCAGAAAAGTTGTTAGCTTCACTTTGCCTCATGCTGGCAGCTCTCCAGCTGCTCTTGGGGGTGCCAAGGTCTCTCCTCTGCTGGGTGAGTCACCTCTTTTGTATCACTTAATCCTATTTTTTTCCTCCTCTACCTTGTGGTGATTCCCAGGAGTACTTTTCTTCTGTTCCTCTCCAAGCTACTATTTTCTAGACTCCATGGGCCTTTTGTCCTGAAGAGGCTGAGTTCCTGGCACTCCCACCATCATTTTGTTCCTGAGTGGAAAGTCTTTATATTCTACATAATAAGATTATGATATTAAGGAAAGCAACTGTTTTTGTGTATTTATCTTGTATTTAGCCACTTTATTAAATACATACATATAAATTCTAGATTGGTTATTTTTTGTTAATTATATTGGGCTTTCTGAGGAAATAAAATCACTTTTGAGTAGTGATACAGTGGTTGCTATTTTCTGGAATCTATTGCTTTTTTGTTATTGCATTGGTAAGAGCTCCAGAGTAAGCTGCTTATGTAGCTTTATAGTGATAGCATCGCTGGCATATTTCCCTGGTTTCTGATATCAATATGACTAGTTCCAGGTTTGCTCTCTATCACTTGGTGATTTCTGGGAATTATATAAAGTGGAAGAAACTCCCTTCCGTTAGGAGAGCATGCCATATTTGAACAAGTGGGCTTTTGGCATCTATCAAATCCCTGATAAAAATCTTTATCTGTTAACATAATAAATATAATAATTCCCTGAAGATGGATTATCTTTGAATTTCCTAAATAGAAACCTAGTCATGGTATTTTAATATGTTGCCGGATTTGATTTCCTGGTAGTTTATTTATTTGCTTTTTTTTTTTATTGCTTGCCACAAATGTCATGTGACATATATGTTTTCTTTGTCTACATTTCTACTCTTTGTTTTGAGGTTTTCCTAGCTAAGTAGCATTGGAAACTAAAAAAAAATAACTTGTTCTACTAATAGGAACTTAATATATTTTCTTCATAGACTTGTATGCTCACTTGCTAATCTATCTTCTGTTAGCATATTTTTAGATTAAGTTTATTATTTTCATTGTTAATATTCTACACATGCCTTTATGTTCTCCCTACTCATTTTATTGATTTCACTATGTTTATCATCTTGTCACATATTCTTTGTATTTCAAATAACTTTTTTTTTTGTCTTTTTGAGACAGGGTCTTGCTAGATAGTCCAGGCTGGTCTTGAGCTCACTATTGTAGCACAGACTGGTCTCAAACTCACACTGATCCTCTTGCCTCAGCTTCCCAAGTGCTAGGATTACAGGCATGTGCCACCACGCCTGGTAGTTCTGAAGATTTATAATCAGTAAATCTACTTGAAAAGACTGAGGAAATAGCTCAGTGGCATAAGAACCTGCCTAGCAAGTGCAAGGTTCTCAGGCTCTGAGTTTGATCCACGGTAAAAAAAAAATCTACTTGAAAATTTTACTTTATATAAATATCCATTCAAGGAATATTTATTGTGCCTCTGCTATAAACCAAGCACTCGTCTAAGATTTCAGAATTCAACAGTGAACAACAAATAAACAGATAAACATCCAAGCCATCATGAGGCCAGCATTTCGGTGGGGAGGAGACGTAGTCAGGACATTCAAATCTGAGTCCTGTGGTGCTGGAAACCTGGGGTGGTGGTCTTCAGGAGTAGCAAGGAGCTGCTCATTTCAAGTCTGGTCAGCCATCACTGTGCTCTAGAGATAACAGAGCTGGTAGGACAGGGACAGGTAAGCACGAAGGACTCCCTCCTTGTAGTCCAAGTCACTTTTCTTACCCATGCTGGCCCCTTCTCCAGAGAATGTTATGAAAGTTGCAGTTTCCCCAAGAGAGAGGCAAATAAACAAGTTCTTCAGCGACTGACTGGAGCCATCAGGGGAGACCAAAGTCCTCAGTTGACATGGGGAAGCAGCCAGCTTGACACCCTGGAGTGCCTACACATCTTGCCTTTCCCATGAGGACTCTATACAGCAGCAACCCTGTGACATGGGTAGCTTTTGTGACACCAGAAGACTGTGACAATTGCTACAACATAGGGTTTACTACTCACACTCCACTACCCTATCCTTCTCAGAGGTTTTTCTGACTTTTTTGAGTATGAAGATGCAAACTAAGGGGTGCTGGGATTCCACATATTTTGATTTAGGGGAAAACTGGTGTCATCCAATGTCAGTTGTCATCCAATGACTTCCCAGGCTTGGTTTTTGGGGGATGGGGCACAGTTTCTAAATCAAGAGGGTGAACACATTATGGAGGAAGAGGTTACAGCAGTTTGAGATAGAGGGAAGTCGCTGCAGGAAAATGTACACATGCTTGGTAAGTAACTTTGAGTGTTGTCTTCCAAGTGATTCCCTCCCCCATATGCTCTGAATATAACATTTACTGTCCATATACACAGGGCCAACCCTTGCTGTAGGCCTACAGCGTGCCTGTTGGGAACACGACCCCACTCCTTGCTGTATTGCTCTCACAGGAGTCAGGTATGCACGGCTCTTCCTCTGCCTCCAGAAATTCTTGCTGCAACTCAAAGGCAAACAATCTGAGGGGTCCCTGGCCTCAGTGAGATTTCCAAACCCTAGTGAGAATCATGGGGAAATGAAAAGGACTGGACTGTTCTTGGGAAATATGAGGACCTAGATACTTAGAAGAAGGCCATTGTGGGTTCTCCTGTGGGACAAGGCTGAGGCAGTAGGAGGCCCACTGCACAGGCATCTCTTGGCTCCTCCTCTGCCTCCCAAAGTAGCTGCACTGGCTACCTTTGAATCACTTCAAAGCCCTGCCTTTGTTGCAGTCTTCCACCTTAGGTCTAATAAACTACCAAAATTGCAAGACAGGGAATCCTGGCTCTCCAAAGCAAGCAGCCTTTGTGCCTCTCATTGTATCCCTGAAATGAGGTCCCAGGGCCAAGCTGACTGCTGCCTCTGTACTGATTCCCAGACCACTCCTCTGCCGGGTACCTCAGACTGTGTCTGTACAAATGGGCTTTCCATCTAGTTTATAAATCATCCCCACCATGACAACCTTCACTTAGAACACTAGGGAATTACATGAGACGGGAAAGATTTGTGGTTACAAACTCAGGCTCCTCCATTCCCCGGCTTTGCCCTCTTGTAGATGTGAAAGTTGGTTACTTCCACTTTATGTCTTAGTTTCCTCTTCTATGAAGTGATAATAGCTAGAGAACCTCCCTTCTGTTGTGGGAACTAAGAAAGTTACCGCCTAGGATGAATTTAGAATCTTGCATGGACACAGGCTGCACTGTCCAAGAGTCAGCCGTTCCCGACTAGTAACAGGGCTAGTTGGCGCCTCACTTCCTTCCAGGCATAAAGAATTTGAGTGACAAATTCATGCCAAGGTCCGTTCCAACCCCTGTACAGACCAAGTGCTTCCTTCTGGGTTTGAGTTCGGGGTTTGCAATCACTGCCTGCAGCCCCCAGATCTTGCATTACCCTCAGCTTTGCTGCAGCCATCCTCAAGGCTCTGCACTTCTTCATGGCCCTTGACATGACTCCCAGGTATCTTCTATGCTGTGGGTGGAAGGCCCAGCAGCCTAACAAGCAGGACTTGTGCTGAGGGTCTCTGTAGGGAAAGGACTGCTGGTAGTTCCCTAGGGATGAGGTCTGGGCACGCCTGCATACTTACTCCTCTTCTCTGTTCTTGGTAGAGACACACTTTCGATTCACCATTGACCCAACTGGTGGTGTAGCCAAAAAGTTAACCCCAGCTTGTGTTTAATGGGAGGTGCACAAAGGCAAGGCCCCCAGGGGAAAGGTGAAAGGTTCTTTTTGCTTTGAGTTGCAGTTTTCATTTAATGGCCTAAGTGAAGTAAGTTAAATTTCAAATGAAAAAAGGTGTGTGTGAGGTTTTTTTTTTTTGTGTGTGTGTGTGTGTGTGGGACCGGGGTTTAACTCATGACCCTGCACTTGCCAGGCAGGCACTTGTGCCACAAAAGGTGTGTGTTTGTGTGTCTGTGGTACTGAGCTACTTTCAACGGAGCTACATCCCCAGTCTGTTTGTAATTTTTCTTTTGAGTGACTCTTGCTAAATTGTTAAATTGCACCACCTGGCCTTGGACTTGTGATCTTCCTGTCCCAGTCTCTCAGAGTGCTAGGATTTTTAAAAGTGTCATTTAAAGTTTATAGGTGAGACAGTTTCTCTCTAAAATGCCATCTAACAGTCTTTCTTAGGTGTTTTCCTCTCAAATAGCTAGCTGAGGCAGAGAAAAATCAAAACTGATAGCAGCAGCAGAAACCAAGATGGCGGTACCTCAGTCATCGGAGACATTTTACCCTCTCTGTAAAATGCCCTCAGAACTGAGCAAGACGGGGTAAGACTGAAGAAATGTTACAGAATGAAGGAGAGTAAAGACACATGATGACAAAATACAACCTATACTGCTGGACTGGACCCCAGCCAGGGAGGAGAAGACAAGAGATGGCTGGTGGATTTGGAGAGTTCAGTGGACTGGAAAAGGGCAACCTACCAACGCTGAATTCCTCCTTTGAACGGCTGTATTGTGCTCGTGTAGGAGCGGCCTTGTTTAGGAGGAAATGCTACTGGAGTATTTAGGTGGGGAAAATTAAATCAGCAATTTAAATACTTTAGAAAAAGAATAGAGGAACAGGACATCCTGGAGCACCCATATTTCCAGCTACCTTTGAGGCTGAGGAAGGAGCAAGATCTTGATGAGAAAATAAAAATAAAAAGAAATACAAAATAAAAAGGTGCACTTTTTTTTTTTTTTGAAAAGAATAGTGAAATAGCCATATAGAGAAAGGAGCTGGGGGCCAGGAATATAGCTCAGTAGACCAAGTGCTTGTCTGGCAAGTGCAAGGTCCTGAGTTCAATCCCCGGTGCCACAAGAGAGAGAGAGAGAGAGAGAGAGAGAGAGAGAGAGAGAGAGAGAGAAAGGAGTTGGAACAGTTGTGAAAACATTAACAAGAAGTGAAGTAAAGAAAATACTGTAGTTTTTTGTGATTATTACTTTTTCTGCAGCTGTTATTTCAAATTGCATCCTTAAAAACAAGGTGTGCACCCATCATTTTTCTGTGTAAACAGACATATGTAAACGTGTCTACATATATGCATACATATGTCCAGAAACTCACCCATAATTCAGGCTCAACACACAACTGAGGGCCCAGCGGGATGGCTCAGGTGGTCTAAAGCGCCTGCTTGGGAAAGCTTGGGCGGCTTCGGGGACCGCGGTTTGATCCCTGGCACCACATGCTGCGCCAGCCCTGCCCTCGGGGCAGGCTGAGCCTGCCATAAAAATGAGTGAATAAACAAAGGTTCTGAAACAAGAAAAAAATAAAAAAAATAAATAAATAATAAAAAATAAATTAAAAACACACAACTGAATGAGATTTTTTTTTTCCTTTTTGTTTTTAAACTTTATTTATATTATGGCCAGCTCAGCCTGCCCTGGGAGTGGGGCTTGGCACAGCATGTGGTAGCAGAGATCGAACCGAGGTCTCTGCGGTTGCCTAAGCTTACCTAAGCAGGTGCTTTAGACCGCTGAGCCATTTCGCCGGGCCTGAACCAGAGTTTTGAGGAGGGCTGGCCTATTAAGTGAGTTTAAAACAAAAGCGAAAAGCTGGGTGTGGTGGCGCAAACCTGT
>PVJA010047425.1:0-14683 GCA_004027025.1 Myocastor coypus
AGTATTTGTTATTATTTGATTTCATGATGATACCTGCCCTGTTTTTTTCTACAGTAAGGTGGAATCTCAAAGTTGTTTCAAATTTATATTTCTATTGACCAGAGATATTGCACATTTTTGTACCTATTTGCTATCTATAATTCTTCTGGTGTATTCATTTCTGTTATCTATATTTTAATTTTACAAAGAGCAACCGCATTCATTGCTATGGCTTGAATGCTGCTATTTGAAAATGATGACTGAATACATGGAATTCAAAGTACAACTTTTGTGAGAAAGAAAAGAAAGAGAGAGAGAGAGAGAGAGAGAGAGAGAGAGAGAGAGAGAGAGAGAGAGAGAGAGAGAAACACTCCTTCCAGGGTTACTCTTGACTTTCAAATGCATTTTATTACCACTAGAATTTGAAATAAAAGTCAGTAGTCCTTAACTTATGGAAATAGCACCCGTGGCATTTCCAGGCTTGGTGGCAGTGTGCTCTGTGGGTGCCATGAAAGGTCTGCTCCCCGTCACAGCACAGCCTCTGATCTGTAACTGTGAACCTCATTACTTGCCTGGCCCTCTCAGGAATGGCTGCTGTGTAGCAGCCCATGAACTCCCTGCCCAGGATACTGGAAAGAAGCTGAGGACATGGAGGCAATCACTCTTGGTCTTCGTATCCTCAGCTTCGAGTGAGAATATCAGACTTGATTATGATGAAGATGAGGAGCTCAGAATGACATAGGGATGTGGAGCGGCCTTTCAGCTCCTTTTTGGGCTATATGCAGAATAAAGAACATTTATAAAACTTGAATAACTTGAATAACAATTGACCATCACATAAGAATAATCTTCAGTATCTAAGTTTATTCTGAATTTCAACCTTTTCTGTTTTTGATATATCTAGTTGCAGAAGCTTATTATCTTTTGTTAAAACAGGAAGAAAATGAAGGGCAAACTAATACATATTTTGTATCCAAAATCTAGGCAGTTATGTGATTTTTCTATATATAAATTTGTAACAAAGCCTGAAAAATATATAATGTTTTTGTTACTGTCTTTGGACATTTAAAAATTCACGGGTGTGCTTATGAATACAAGATAGTAGATGTTCAGAATTCAAATATGATTCTTTCTGGATTTTAGCCCATGCGCACTTCAGTCGTGATGCTTTTGATCACTTTGGATGTTTAAGAGGAAATCTTGACTATCCCATGCATTTGACGCATGAGACACGTTAACTGTCTTGTGAGGGAGGAGTTCAGGGAAAAACAAATTTGATTTGTTAACATTATTCTTCACACTTGACTGTAAATGTTAAAATGCATTGGAAAATTCCAGTTCTTCCTCCCAAATCCAGAATGATTAGAACTGAGACGCTTCTTTGTAACTGTAAAAAAATGTAAAAAATACAATGATGTGCAAAATAGGTTATATGAGTTGAGAAAGGATTTTCTTTTGCTGAAAAAACTAGATCAGCATTTGTGGAAAGGGTGAAATCTAATTCTTACAAATGTTTTCTTGGTTCTACTAGTTAAAAACAAGTAATACATAGGTGACATAGTACACAAAAGCATACGATCAGAAATCAGTTTTGAAAGAAATACTCATGCTTGGATTGGATTGGTGAATTAAATTAGCTCATAGGAAGCACTTTTATCCTCTGCATACAAAGAGAATAAGATAATAAAATAGGGAATAAAACATTTTATTTAAAAAATAATTACATATATTTCACTTTAAATATATATATATATATATATTAAAATATAGTGTATGTTATCTATTTAAATTTTATTTTTTAATATATTCAAATTAGGGGCCAGGGACAGAGCTCAGTGACTTCAGCACCTGCCTGGCAAGAACAAGGTTCTGAGTTCAATCCTAGTTGTTAACATATATAAATCTGTTATATCCATAGTTTATTATTTATGATGTATCTTTAATGATATATTTTATATATAATATGACTCATACCCTATGGAAGTAATTATTTCATTGTTATCCCAGCAAACAAATTGACCTCAGAGTTATTTCTCTTACCTGGAGCAAAACCAGGACTCTGTCCATCTAATTGGAAAATGTAATTTTGCCTGGTGTAAGTTTTTCCGGTTGACATTGCACATTTGGGACATCCCACATCAGTATTCATAAATATTTCTAGGAAACTCTGTATATTTTAATGATTTTGGTGTTACTGCAACAAAATACCTAAGGCTGACTGAGGGCAATACTTATTTCAGTGAGAGATTCGGAGTTTTCAACAAATCTCCAGTTGTCTCCATGATTTCTAGGTTTGTATGGAGGCAATTCACAAGATCAGGACCATGCAGCAGAGAAAGATAAACCCTTCATGGCAGCACATAGCAAAAAAGAAAGTCAAATTCCCTTCAAATCCAAACTCCTCCCAAATCCTAAACGCCTTCTTTGTCTCCAATACATTGTAATAATGCCCAAAGTAAACTTGTAGCATACAGGAGGATAATTAAGATCCAAATTATATGCCGGGCGTGGTGGCGCACGCCTGTAATCTCAGCACTCGGGAGGCGGAGGCAGGAGGATCAGTGCGAGTTCGAGACCAGCCTGGGCTACAAAAGTGAGCTCAAGGCCAGCCTCAACTGCATAGTGAGACCCTGTCTCAAAAAGACAAAAAAAAAAAAAAAAAGATCCAAATTATAGCGCTGCTGATACTAGGACTGTGCTCCCAATGTGCTTGTCTAGAAGCTTGGTTGTTTGTAATTACATTTCGGGGCAAACTTAACAAGAAATTGCAAGAAATTGGAACAGTAGTGTGACATCTGTTGATCACTGCGAGGACTAAGTGCTCCAAGGAACAGCCTCCCCTGATTCATTCAGAATGTAATTTTGCTGGAACTCTCACTAAATTGTAGTTAATGCTGCAATGGTAAGATTTAACAAGTGCTCTGGAGCAGCATTTTAACAAAAAAGTAACTAATTAACCATACAATTTTCGAACACATCCACCCACAACTTGAAACACCACTGGTAGCTATATCCATCTTTTGCAGGCAGTAGTTGTTACATAATAAAATCGCTTTCAGTCACTTGCTGATATTTTGAGGATTTCATTACAGTATACTCCTAAGACAAAATCTTTTTTCCTTTAAAATGACAAGAAAGGACATTTATGCTTTTGGTAAATGTTGCTTGATGACGGTTGGCAGTTAGCATTGACTGGGGATATAAAATGCTTATAAAATGCAAACAGTTAAGCAACTTTCTGCCAACTAACTGATACTCCTGCTCACTAGAGAAAGGCCCTCAGTTTTTAATGAAGTTACAAGATGAAAAAAGGATTTTTTCCCTCAGAGAAAAATTAATGATTCTACATTCTGCTTACCAAAATTCACGATACTGAGACTGTCATGTGCATTTGTACATGGTTGTGTGTGTGCACGTATGTTTATTTTTACTGCATTTCTAATATTCCTAAGCAGATATTTAGAAAAGTTTGCCTCTGTATGAAATATATCTAATTTATATAATTTCATTGTTCATAATTCCATGCTGTGAAAAAACAACTGATTATTTATCTTGCAACAATTTAGTCAGGTGTTCAAAGCTACCCAAAATCTGAAGTGAATAAAGAAAAAGTTGATATAGTGGTTATAACATATAGGGTAGGCATATTGTGTACATGGAGAGATTGCCGTTAATTAATTCTCCTGATTTGTTTGTGTCAAATGTACTTTTTCTTTAGGATAAGCATTCACTTACCAAGTTTATAGCCTATACATAATCCCGGTTGAAGTATGATAAATACTACAGTCATTTTATTTAAATATCAGAAAAAGCCTTGCACCAAATGTATGCTCTCCCATTTTATGGGTAAAGACACTGATATTCAAACAGGCTAAACATTTAACCAAGGTCAATACCAACTAGTTCCGGGGTAGGGGCAGTGAATGACAAGCAGAGAAATTTATAGCTGCATGGGCTGCCTAGAGTTCCCTTTACAGTTCATTGATTTTACCTCTTTCTATTAGCATACTATTTTCAGGCTGTGGTTTTGCTTCTACAGTGAGAAGACAAAGGCAGAAGAGTTACCAAAAAGCAACCTGGCATTTTTTTTTTTTAAATTCACTCTAGAAGCCGGGCATGGTGGCACATGCCTGTAATCTCAGCACTTGGGAGGCTGAGGCAGGAGGATTGGTGTGAGTTCAAGACCAGCTTAGGCTACAAAAGTGAGCTCAAGGCCAGCCTGAACTGCATAGCAAGACCTTGTCTCAAAAAGGCAAAAATAAATAAATAAATAAATAAATAAATAAATAAAAAATTTAAAATAAATAAATAAATAAATAAATTCACCGTAGCTTTTAGTGGTTGCTTCCCCCCATCACTCTGTCCTATCAGAGAGCAGACCTTCCCACGTGGCCTTCTGTCTTTTCTCAGTTCATTTTTCTGCCCTGTCTTTTCGGGCCCTTCAGACCACAATTTCCAAGCCCACGGACCTTCACCATGGACCTGACACATCTGCTCTTATGACACTTGAAATGCTCTGCACTTCTTTCTTAACAGTAATCAAAGTAGTAATCATAGTGAATTAGTTTACAACTCATGACAAAGCATTAGCGTCCTTTGCACTGAAACAAGTAAATAACTATAGAATTCCTAACACTGCAACTGGATCTCACCTTACCCATGAACATTCTGCTTCTTGCTCTTCATTTCATTCTTAATTTTGGTAACCTTCACGCTTCCCCCTTTTCATTTCCACCTCCCTAGCATTTTATTACCAATCCTCAGGCTTTATTACTAATTTTCCCTCTTTGCTTTTCTTATGGCATCTCCTCTTTTTATTCTGTATTATTCACAAGTTTAGATTACTCCATTTTCCCATTAAGGCCCACACACCAGTAGAATTCTTAATAAAATAATTTCATGAACAGATTTCCTTATAGCTTATTTTAGTAGTAAACATGAGAAGGTGTAGCCATAATGCAGGGAATAACAAGTAGCACTGTTTGAGTGATTTCCTATGTGCTTAACGGTTTGCTAAGCACTCTATACGTATTACCTCTTTCATATCTTATGCTAGCTTTTGGATAGCTACTATCTCTGTTTCAAAAACAGAAGCTATTAATCGTCCAAGGTCACAGAACAGAGTCAGGATTCAAGTCCTTATTTGTTGTATATGTGAGCTATAACTACAAAGGAGACCTGGATTTTTGACGTTGTGACTGTAAGTGGTGATATTTTGAAGTGATTTAATTAAGAAAACCTCTGGGGATTAGGAAGTACGCTGCTTGGTATTTGCAGGGTAGGTCATGGAGACCTGGTACTGGGCGCTGTGTATAGACTCTGTCCCTGTGCATGTGGCGCTTTTCTCCTTTTTTGATTCTAGGCTGTCATGAGCTACACAGCTTCCCTGGCCACACCCTGCTTCCCCCATTCTCCTGCTTTTCAGCCAGAATAGGATGAACCGAGTCTTCTGAAACAGTGAGCCTCACCTCTTCCTTGAAGTTGTGTGTGCCAGGCATTTCGGCCATAGCACTGAAACCATAACTAATAGAGCAGCCCTCTCCACAGGATTATATTAAATCTGTATGACTATTTGGGGATTATGGACATTTTTAATGGACGTTGATTTCTTCCTGCTCATGAGCAATGACTATCTTCCCAATTTCTATTATCTTTTTTGATCTCCTTTATCAGAGTAGTAGATCTTTTACCTCCTTTATTAGATATTTTTAGCGAATTTTATTTTTATGTTTAAGAGAATATAAAATAGTAAAAAGAAAATTAGAAGTAATACAGAAATCCACTAAATGAAATAACAGGAATTTGACAATGGTTGCTGCATTGCATAGTTCTGTCTTCACATTAGTTATTTAGATTACCAGAAATAAGCATGCAAAACTAGGCACAAAAAAGTGTATGAAATTGAAAAGGAGAAGAAAAATTTTAAGAAATTTTTTAAAGATTGATTGTTAAGTATTTGAGTTTTTTGAATGCTATTGTGAAGGGTTGTGATTTCCCTAATTTCTCGCTCATAGAGTTTGCTGTTTGTGTACAAAAAATGCTATTTGAGTTTGCTGTTGTTGTTGCACAGGATCTCACTATACAGGGGGATTCACTGTGGTCCTTCTGTTTTCAGCCTCCCCAGCTGTAGGATTACAGGCATGCATCACCATACCTCAACTCAGTTGAAGGCTCAGCAAGCACAGGGGTGGGGCCTGCATGGCATGGGGTACCTGGGATTGAACCCCAGTGCCTGCACTTGCCTAAGCAGATGCATAGTCTGCTAAGGTATCTTTCTAGCCCCGCTATTGAGTTTTGAATTTGTAGCTCATCATGCAACTGAATTTGGTTATTAACTCTAGGAGTCTCGGAGTCTTTTGGTGGAGTTTTGGAGTCTTTTATTCAGATTATTTGTCATCTTTGAATAAGAATAATTTCCTTTCCCTTCCTTATTCTTTTTATTTCTTTCTCTTATCTAACTTCACTGGCTAATGTTTCTAGAACTATGCTGAAAAGGAGTGATGATAGTGGCCATCCTGGTATTGTTTATCATTTCAGAGTAAAAGATTTCAGGTTTTGTCTATTTCTTAATGTTTTGGCCTTTGGTTTGTCATAGATGACTTTTATAAGATTGACATAAAGAACATCTATTTCAATTTTCTTTAGGGAATTTTTTATCATAAATGAGCTCTGGACTTTATCAAGCCTTTTTTGCTTCCATTGAGACGATTATGTAATTTTGGTCTCTGGTTCTGTGGATACAGTGCATTACATTTATTGATTTGCATGTGTTGAACCATTCCTGCATTCTTGGGATAAATGCCACCTGGCCATGACATGTACTCTTCTGGATGATTTAGTGCCTTCTGTTTTCTAGTATCTTATTGAGCATATTTTTGCACTTCTATTCATTGAGGAGATTGACCTAGTTCTTTTGGTTGGGTTTTTCTGTCATGTAGCTAGAGGGTAATACTTGTCTTTGGGAATGAGTTAGGGAAAATTGCTTTCCTTTTAGTTTCACTGAAGTGTTTGAAGAGTATTGGCATTAAATCTTCTATAAATTTCTTGTAGAATTCAGCAGTGAATCTATCAAGACCTGAGCATTTTTGTTGTTGGTAAGGTTTTCCTCTTTCTTTCTTTCTTTCTTTCTTTCTTTCTTTCTTTCTTTCTTTCTTTTTTTCTTTCTTTCTTTCTTTCTTCCTTCCTTCCTTCCTTCCTTCCTTCCTTCCTTCCTTCCTTCCTTCCTTTCTTTTCTTCTTCTTTTCTTTTTTTTGATTTAGTACAGGGTCTACAGGGTCTCACTACACAGACTGACCACATAATGAGCCTCCTGTTTTCAACGAGCCTCCCAAGCACTGGGATTCCAGATGCACATCACCACACTCAGTCTCAGTAGCCTTCTCACAGTACCCTAGGGGCAGGGCAGATACAGCACATCAAGGATCGATCCCTAGTCCCTGTGTCTACTTAAGCAGGTGCTTTAATCTGCTGAGCTAGTTGGCTGGCTCCGGCAGTAAGATTTTAATTACATTTTCCATCCCAATAACTGCTACCTGGTTATTGAGGAATTTTATATCCTCTTGCTTTAGCCTTATAATTAAAGTATTTATATATTGAGGAATCTATCCATTCCTTCTCTGTTTGCCATCCTATGGGAGTAAAGATTTTGAAGAATATATTGAAAATCTTCTGAATTTTCTTCTCATTGTTATTTCTTTCTTATTAAAATTAATAAAATTCTAAAAACTTTGGAATTTTCACAGTATTTGTAGTGAAATTCACCCTTATCATTACTCAGTGCATTGAGTCTGTCCTTTCCTTGTTTGATGACGTTATTTAAGGGTTTGCCAACTTTATTTTTTCAAAGAATTAACGCTTAGATTTATTAATACTTTGTATTTCTTTCTTTTCTTTTTGCTGTATTACAGGGAAAGGTTTACAGGGTATTTAAGGTCTCACTACTAGATTGCACTCATAGTGATTCTCCTGTTTACAGTCTCCCAAGTGCTGGGATCACAGGCATGGACCACCACACCCAGTCTCAATTGCCATCTCAGCATTCCCTGGGTGTGGAGCCAGCATGACATGCCCAGAGATTGAACACCTAGGCTTTATGCCTGCTTGCAGACACTTTAATCCGCTGAGCTATTTGGCCAGCCCTTGTATTGCTTTGTTGGTGTCCATTTTGTTTATTTCTTCTAGAACTTCATAATTTATTCCTTTGTATGGTTTTTAGGCTTGTTTTGTTCTTCTTCTTCTAGAAGCTGAATGTATAAATTAGATTGATCATTAGTGTTCATTTTCTTTTCCTGATGTGAGAATACACTGGTAGAAATTTCTCTCTTAGGACTTTCTTTGTTGTGTCCTATAATTTCTGTTATGTTATAACTGTATTCTCATCTAGTAGATAGCTGGGGAGCTTTCAATTCTTTTGTAATTACTTAAGTATGTTCTATGGCCTAGTATGTGGTTTATTTTAGAGAGCATTCCATGTGTAGTTGAGAAGAATGTGTATTCTGATAACATTGTGTAGAATAGTCCATAAATTTGTACAAAGTCCATTTGTGCACAAGTTTGAGTCATTTTTGTTATTTCCGTACTATATATTTTTTGCCTTGTCTGATTTGATTTTTGTGTCTATTATTAATTGCCATGCAGTTTGGTGCTTTAGTAATGAATGTTATTTTTCCCTGACAAGTATAGAATAATCCTTTTTATCACTTTGATTATTCTTGGCTTGAAGTTCATATTGTCTTCAAACAGTATAACTGCATGTGCTTATTCTTGATTCTTGTTGCATGGAAGATTATTTTCCATCTTTTAATTTTCAGATTACGAAATTTATTTTTGCATTAAAAGTGTTTCATGTTGGATCTAGTTTTGTGATGCACTCTGCCAGTCTGTTTCTTTTGATTGGTTAATTGAAGCCATTTACATTGATGGCTATAACGGATGTATTAGCTAATCTTTTCTTAGTGTTTTCCTGATGGTGGTTTCTGGGTTTCCCTTCTGTCTGATTTCTTGCCCTGTATGTTGGTTTCTTTCTGCTGTTGTTGGAATTGTAGTATCTTTTGTCTCTGTCCAGAATATCTTTCAGTAATTTGCAAAGCATTTGTTTTGCATTAATAAATCTCTTCAGCTGTTTTTTGTCGTGGAAATGTCCTTTTTACTCCAGTACTTTAGAAGGAGAATTTTGTAAGATTGTATTGGAATTTGTTTTCTTTCAGAACTTGAAATACTTCACACCAAGCTCATCTTGACTTGAGGGTTTGTGTGAAGTCTGCTGTGATTCTGATTTGTTTATAGGTGACCTATTTCCTTAAAAGCCCTTAATATACTGTTCTTGAGCCAAATTTCTGTAATCTTAATTATTACAGTATTGGTATATTTTTTTGTTCATGACTGTTTGGAATTTGATATGCTTCTCTTATTTGTATGTCAAATTCTTTATCCACACTTTGAATAAAGATATGTTTTCTTTCATTATTTTTTGCGGATAGTTTTTTATGCTAATTGTGCTGTCTCTAGCTTTCTCCCTGACCCAAATAAATCTTTTATCATTTTTTGCCTCATCATATAGTTGTTAGATTAATTTTTCATGGTTCCTCCCTAATTTGAAGATGTCATTCTTTTCTTTCTTGTTCGGTGCAGTTTTATCTTCAAGTTTACATCCTATCTTCTCCTTTGTTCCACCTGTTGCATATACTTTTGATAAAATTTTTTTTGTCTTTTTGAGACAGGGTCTCGATGTGCAGTTCAGGCTGGCCTTGAGCTCACTTTGGTAGCCCAGGATGGTCTCGAACTCACATCGATCCTCCTGTCTCAGCCTCCCAAGTGCTGAGATTACAGGCGTGAGCCACCACGCCCGGCTCGATAGAATTTTTAATTTTATATATTTCTGTTTGCATATGTTTCATGGATTCCATTTCTTTCCTGTTCTGAACGTTCTTCATTACCATCATTTTTCTAAGCTCATCTATTCTTTTATCACTGTCTTTTCTAATACTTTGCATTTTAAGCATTGTTCTGTTTTTGATTTCTCTCTGTATGTGTATAAGTATTTTCTCAGTATTTGACTTCCAATTTCACCTATATCCTTAAATTCTGGGCTTGTCTCAGGTAGATAAAGTTATGGAGTTATGTTTTGCTTCTGCATTTTGTCATTTTCTACTATCTCCTTTTTTTATTTGTTTCTACATTGATACTTGCCAGTTTCATATGATATGTAGTTTTTTTGACAAAATTGAGATTTCCCTAGAGGACTTCTGTTATTCAGCAATGTCATCTAGATGTAGATAGTTTCTTATAGCAGTCCAAAGGTCCTATTTTTCCAATTTATAAAGCATTCAAGGTTACTGTTTGCCTCAGCTCTTAATCTTTTTGTGTTGGGTTTTGGTCATGATTATAACTTCATACAGTTACAGAGTTGGGGGAAAAACTTTTTATGTTATGTATGTCATCCTGGCTAAAGTAGGACAGGTAGCAATAACAATAGTTACAAGTTAACCCTAACTAGTGACAAACTATGGTAATGACTAATCTGTTACCTTTAACCACAGGAACAAACTGTAAGGTTATGTAACAAACGCATACTGTGAACTTGTATACAGTGATTTTTTCCCCCTGAATTGGGTTATTTTACACTTCAGATAGGGCACAGTGAGTTTAAGATGGGTAGGGGATAGGCCATAGTAGAGCTAAGGCTGAGGATTAAAGAATCATCACCTGAGTTTTGGGAAACTGAGGGCACAGGCAAGAATGAAAGAGTATTAAGTATTAGTTGTGTACAGCAGAGACAGTGTTTGCTAACTTGAATAGTTAATTTAAGCGTTAATTTAGGACAGAAAGAAGGCATATTCAAAAGAATGACAAGTAAAGGTAAGAAATCTAAACAATGAAAATAAAGAATGAAAAAAAAGAATGAATAGGGAAAGAAGAGAGCAAAAGGAGATCAGAGAAAGAGAGGAGAAAAAAGGAAGAAGAAAGGCCTAATACAAAAATAACTATAGAATACAGAATAAAGCAAGATAACATCCAACCAGACAGGAAAGAGATAGCTAATCTGACAGATAAGGGAGAATTAAAATAGCAAAATATTTCTGGTGTTTACAGCTCGATGATAGTGTCCATTTGTAGCTCCAAAATTGTGTTGTGTTTGGAGCTTATCTTGGCCTCTGGATTTGGGGGCTGGGGCTGGACTCCAGTTGGTGGAATTCTCCTGCATACAACTACTGACTCCTCACTGCTGCTTCAGATCCTTGCATATTGCTAGTCTTGCTAACTACTCTGCCCTGAAAAGCACTGTGTGCACTCCTACACCCAGGGCCCAGACGTTGTCCTCTGTCTCAAGACTTGTGCGTTTGTTGGTCTAACTAACCAAGGTATGTGTTCTTGCTCTCTTTTCAAAGGCCTTGTTATCCCAGAAAGCAAGACATAATGAAACATAACAAAGGAGTACAATGCTTTAAATTTATTAATATGGTGATGATGTTATTATTATGTTTTTGTGAAACTGGGATTAAAAGGTGATGTTATTTATATATCACCATATCTTAAAACCTTGGATACAAAATTTAATGTCTCTGAACCTTACTTTCTATCTTGGTTACTTTTTCCTAATTCCTGGGACAAAATGTCCAACACTGAAAATGAAGGAAGGAAAGGTTTATTAAGCTCAAAATTTCTGTAAGTTTCAGTCTATAATCAGCTGGACCCAAGGAAGAGAGGCACATGGCCGAAGGCAGAAGTTCTTGGCAGCAGAAAATAGCCAAACAACAAAAGCAAAAATGGAGGAACAGTGGCAGAGAGCAAGTCTGTCTCCCTTTCTTATATAGCACTCCGTATCTTCTCCCTTAGTGAGTGTAGGATTCACACCCATTATGCCAGCTATACTCACACAAATCACCCCAACATTGGATCAGGAATTAATCACAAATTCTAGAAGTTCACACCTGGCTACATGAGGCTTTGGGGGACATCTTCATCCAAACCATAATTCTTTCTCTATCGGTGGAAATGAAAAATACTTCCATTGAAATTAAGAGATTCTAGCCGGGCGTGGTGGCTCACGCCTGTAATCCCAGCACTCGGGAGGCTGAGGCAGGAGGATTGGTGCGAGTTTGAGACCAGCCAGGGCTACAAAAGTGAGCTCAAGGCCAGCCTCAACTGCATAGCGAGACCCTGTCTCAAACAGACAAAAAAAATAAAAAAAAAAAAAGAAATTAAGAGATTCTTCTGCAATATAGCTATAATTTTGCTGCTTAGGAAGATTAATTTAGAGTTAGGTAGATCACCACAGTTTTGAATGGTACTAGTGATATGTATGCAGCTGATGACACAACCAATGGGTCACCTATTTGTTAGGTCATTGACCTCAGAATAGATATTTCCTGTGTCTCTTTTTCCTCACCCACAAGATGATAAGTAGTACTTATCATACAGGATTGTTCTGAAGGTTAAGAAAAGGTTGCAGAATGCAAATGGAATACACGAAGGGTCTAGAACATACAAAACAATTCTGGACAAGTGTCATGCACTTGGGTGAGAATTTGAGACTAGCCCTGTCACCATTGGAATCAATGTACAGCTGACTTCAAGGCACTATAAAGAGACTGAGCAAATGCACTGCATTGATTAAATGCATTATGGTTCGTTCTGGTAGACTCACTACCTCCTTCCCTTGTTAGAGATCACCACAAAGGTTACTGCAAAGCAAATGCCAATAAATGATATTGATACTAATCATGTTGAAAGGACAACCACAATCTCTCCATTTCTGATGTCATATGAAATCAATTAATTGGAATTCAACTATCCAAGACATTCAAAGTAAGTACTTTAACCCACATTCACTCAGAAATTAAGACTTAAAAATAAACTAGAGAATAAAAGATGAGTTGTCCAACTAATTTAAAAATATGTAAATAACCCTATGTATCAAACTTCGTGCATGACATCTCATCAAGCAACCCAAAGGCGAGGTAAGAGAAGATATTTTTTTTTGTTTTAAGAGGAAGAGTTTTTAAGATACTTGCTAAGATTTGCAGTGAGTAAAATCACCTTTCAACATCAACCAGGATTGAATAAAACCAACAAACTAACCAAATAAGTAAATATAATAGAAAGAAATATATAGTCTCAAAGTCATAGTGCCAAGTAAAAAAATGACTTTCACTTCTAAATATATTTTTCCAGGTATTGACAATTGAAGGAATCCCTTTCAGTGTACAAGCCAATGAAAATAATGTCAATTTCCTATCCTATGTAATCAGTTATCACAAATTGAATAACTTAAAAGAACCCCTATCTATGGCTTCATATTTTCTTTAATTTAGCAATCCAGGTAAGTGCTTGGCGTCCTCTACCAAATTCATACTATTTTTGCCAGAACTCAATACCTCTGAGAGCAAGGCTTAAGTCCTACTATCTAACTGGCAGTCAGTAGGAGACCAACAGTGATTCCTAGAGGCAATTTATTGAAAAAGCCCAGAATAGAAGCTCTAACAGGCTGCTTTCCAAAAGGCAACAGATTGCTTGAAGGTCAACAATAAGATCCTCAAAGTGTTTCTAGCCATTTTGCAAGCAAGCCCTGGACCTTCTTTGAAATGATTCACTTCTTTTGTCTAGGGCATTTTAGCATGATCTCATCAATTAATTGCTGTCTTGAAGTACACATATGAGTCATGTTAATTGTTAATTGTAGGGTGAATATAAGTTATTCATAGAATCATCAACCCATCAAAAACACAAATTCCACACATATTTTCTCAAGAAAAAGTATGTGAAGTACAACTATCAGGGATGAGAGGTGGGACATGATTTAGGATTTACCAAACAATTAGCTCATCACTAGAGCTTTGCTGGATTTTTCTTTGTTGTTGTTTTTCCAGATTTGTTGACAAATACTGCTTAAGGATTCTTCTTCTTAGAACTGAATACTGACATTCAAATGTCAAAAGTGATGGGAGTTGCTGTCTGGTTTTTGCTTATACTCTTTATCTTTAATTTATTTAATTAATTATGTATTTGTATTTTTTAGGGAAGGGTCTACAGAGTGTTAAGACTAGAACACAATAGATCAGGTTTATAGTGATCCACCTGTTTATAGCCTCCCAAGATCTGGGATTACAGACACGTTTTAAGTCTCAACATGCCCTTGGGGCAGGGCTGGCATCGCAGGCCCAGGGATCAAACCCCTGGCCCCAGTGCCTACTTGTAAGCACTTTAATCTCCTGAACTATTTGGCCAGCCCATATTATCTTCTTAAAACAGATATTTTCTATTTATGATTCTTACAATTTCTTTCTTTTTTCTGTTTTATCAAATTAAGTTTGCAAATTTCTCTAAGAACAGCAGCATATTCCTACCATATGACTTGATGCTATATTCTCACTTAGTTGCCAAATGTTTTCAAACTTCCACTATGATTTCTTGTTGATCTATTTGTGACTTCGAAGCACATCTCTTCATTTCTAAACATATCAGCAATTTTCAACCATTTGTTATTTAATTTATGTTAGCACCTTAAAGGAATGTGATTTGTGTGATTTAAACTGTGAACTGCAGTAAAAACACTTCTCAGGTCCAACTGCATGTAAAAAATTTCAATGTTCTAATTGAATTTGAAAAGAATACATATTTTGTCATTGTGGTCTGTCTATGCTAATTTACATCTAATTTGCTTTATTTATTGATTTTTAATTTTTTAAAAATACAAAATAGAGAT
>PVJA010047427.1:0-14652 GCA_004027025.1 Myocastor coypus
CTGGTATTAGTAGCTAAGGCTTTATAAAATTCATTTCCAGAGACATTATTGACCTAAAACTTATTCAGAGCTTTCTCTCTGCTCCCTCCAGGGTCACTGAGCCCACGGAGATGTCCTGCCAGCAGAACCAGCAGCAGTGCCAGCCCCCGCCCAAGGGCCCCTCCCCCAAGTGCCCCCAGAAGAGCCCAGCACACTGTGTGCCCGCGGCCTCCTCCTGCTGTGCTCCCAGCTCTGGGGGCTGCACTGGCCTCAGCTCAGGCTCCGAGGGAGGCTGCTGCCTGAGCCACCACAGGCGCCGCAGGTCGCGCAGGTGCAGGCTGCGCAGCTCAGACTCCTGTGATGGCGACAGTGGGCGGCAGTGCGGGGGCTCTGGCTGTGGGCACAGCTCTGGGGGCTGCTGCTGACCTTAGCACTGGGGTCGAGAAGTTTTAAAGGAAAAAATTCTTGATCCTATGAAAAACTGAAGTTTGCTGGGCTTGTTCTGTGTACGTCTGTCTCCCTTCAGCTCCTCCAGCTCCCGAAACAAATAGACCCTCACTCTAGACCAAACTAGCAGCTTCAGCTCTCCCTCTCTAGGGAGACATTGCCCTGGGGCGAGAAGAGGAGGCCCCAACTTAGACCCCACACCAGGCAGGGCCTGGCCTCCCATAAGCATGCTTCAGACTCCCTGGGACTCTATTGCTATCCTAATATAAAAAAGTACTCTAGGTTCCCCCACTAAAAGGCAAGGAAGAGCATGTCAAAGGGTACCCAAAAAAGCTAAGAGACCAGCAGAAGAGCCGAGAGCCTCAGAAAGGCGGAGAGCACCCTGAGCCGCCTGAATCTCGGGAAGAGCCCGGAGCAGACTCCCACAGTAGCCCTGGTGGCCATGTCAGCGGCTCCAGCTCAGGAGGAAGCGAATTGAAAAGGAAAACAAGATGGGCGTGGTGGCGCACGCCTGTAATCCCAGCAGTCAGGAGCCTGAGGCAGGAGGATCAGTGTGAGTTCAAGACCAGCCTGGGCTACGAAGTGAGCTCAAGGCCAGCCTGAACTGCATAACAAGACCCTGTCTCAAAAAGACAAAAAAAAAGGAAAACAGACCCTTTCTGCAGCTATGACATAACTGCCGTTGGAGGCTAATGTTTATGGAAAAACCTTGAAAGCCCAGTGGCTTTCCAACCCTGCTGCTCCTGATCTTCAGTCCTCTTCTGGTCACTTTAGGACTGGGATGGCCAGGTAGAAGTTAGTTTACTGATGGGAAGATGTGACTGCTATCTGCCTAGCTCAGGGACCCGGGTGCACTGGAGCACATGTACCCAGGAATACGTGTATCCATCTGATACCACTCCGGAGTAGGGCTCTGTTCTGGTGTCAAGCATTGACAACGTGAGGGCTGACTTTCTAATTAAAACCATTGCTAAAAATAATAAAAATAAAAATACACTATTGCTAAAAACGCAAGGTATGGCTCTACGCTACTGCTCATGGAAGCCAGGTGTGTGACGCCCCGTGGAAGGCTCACGGCGCAGCTGTACTCATCGGATGTGTTCACTTCATCTCATCTGAGCTTCTGTAGCCATAAAACATTCCCGACATCTCTCCCATTGCCTTTGTTATTAGCTGCAATGGGCTCTCTCGTTGCTTGTGTTGTGATGTACAGCTGTAAATTGTGGAGATACACAAAATGTAAAAATAAAATAAAACTGAAGGGGACATGGCCGCAGGGAGGAGTGGGGCTTAGGTTCTGCAAATAAGCCTCTTAGGAAATAAAATTTGGAAGAAGAAAAAAAATGGTAGTGACAAAATGGTCTTTTAAAGGAATGTAATCATAAGATCAAATATTGATCTCACCTTGTACAACAAATGAGGTGTTCCCCTAAATACTGTCATTCTATTCCTCGTTTAATCCTCCCAGCCACCACATGAGGCAGCACTCCACCAATTTGTGGAACTGAGATGGGGACATAATCATCACAGTTGTCTGAGCTCACCGCGGGAACACAGCAGTCTGGCTACAAAGATGGTTAACAATCAGCACACTCTCCTGGATTGCTGGCCTTTTTCTTCGGCCCAGCTCTGTACATTTGACATTGCTTTTTGAATTCTGTACCATTCAGACTCCAATCCGTGTAAGTCATAGCTTTGATAGGATCCTACAGGAAAAGCAGTTGCTATCCCAGGCTTTATGCTCACGTGCAGCACTCAATTGATCATGCCTCTTCATCTCTTATTAAAACCATGGCTTGCATGTAAACCCACGGATGGAAATAGTCAAAATGATAATAGGGCAAAAGCTGATGAGTCGGGGCCGGGGAGATAGCTCAGTAGAACAAGCGCTTGCCCGGCAAGCACAGGGTCCTGAGTTCAATCCCCAATACCACAGAAAAAAAAAAAGAAAGAAAGAAAGAAAAAGGGCTGATGACTCAGATCCAAGCCAGGATATTCCTTAAAATGAAACCAAACCTTTTAAGAGACACTATAGAATTCTCTTCTTGATATATACTAAAGAATTGAAGGTACTCATACACACACATTCATAACAGCCCCATTTGCAAGAGCAAAAAGGTGGCTAGAACCCAATCTCCACCAACAGAAGCATATATAAAAGTAGTATATACAAACTGTCTTAGTTACTTTTTACTCATTGCTGGGACAAATACCCGACACTCAAGATGAAGGAAGGAAAGGTTTGTTTAGCTCACAGTTCCTGGAGGTTTCAGTCCATATTCATCTGGCCCAAGGCTGAGAGGAGAAGAGCAGAGCAGAGAGAATCCAGTTCATGGCGGAAGAACAGCAACAAAATGGTGGCAGAGGCAGCCAATCAATCAGGGCAGCAGAGCAGCAGCAACAGCTCTAGTCTGTCTCTGTCTCTCTTCATATTACATTCAGGCTCTCCACCTCAGCCTCCGCCTTAGACTACACCCATAATCCCAGACATACTGAGACCCATAATCCCATCAGTACTAAAACCCATAATCCCAGGGATCATGGATCAAGTTTCAAACTCTAAAAGTGCCCACCTCTTGACTCATGAGGCTTTGGGGGAACAATTAGACATAAACCATAACACAAACCATGCAATATTATTTGGCCTTTAAAAAGAATAAAATTATGCTACAAGCTACAGCATGGTTGACTCTTTAGAAGACTGTATTAAGGTAAATAAGCCAGATGCAAAATGATAAACATTATCTGAGTCTACTTATATGGGGTACTAGTCAAATTGAGGGAAAAAAGAAAAGTAGAATAGAGTTTTCCCAGGGCTTGGCTGAGAGGAAAGGAGGGACTTGCTCTTTAATGTGTACAGAACTTCTGTTTGGGATTATGAAAAGATTCTGACCATGGATAGTGGTAATGGTCATTAAACGTTGTTTTGTTTTTGTTCTTATTTTTGTATTAGTAAGGGGGATTGAACTCAGGATTTTGCACTTGCCAGGCAGGTGCCTATGACCTATCTCCTCAGTTAAACTTCATTGAGTATACTTAATACCACCAAAATTAGTAAAAGTACTATTTTGTACTAAACTTTAGAAATTATAAATTTAGAATTTTAGAAAACCAGAGTAGAGGCTGAACAAATATCAGGCAGGCCTGTGCAATTTCACGTGAGTTAATAAAACTAAATTTGTAAAAACTAAATTTGCAAACTCTAGTAATAAAATAAATAATGATCATTCATGCTTGCAGTTGGAGCAAGAATGATGAAGTGGGAGGGTCACAAGTTCAAACCCAGTCTGGGCCACTCAGTAAATGAGTGAGACCCTGTCTCAAAATTTTAGAAAGGGGGGGCCCGGCAGGATGGCTCAGTGGTCTAAAGCGCCTGCTTAGGAAAGCTTGGGTGGCGGTAGGGACCGTGGTTCGATTACCTCACCGGCACCACATGCTGCGCCAGCCCTGCCCTCAGGGCAGGCTGAGCCGGCCATAAAAATAAACAAACAAACAAAAGTTCTGAAACAAGAAAAAAAATTCTAAAAAAAAAATTTTTAGAAAGGGCTGAGTATGTAGTTCAGTGTAATGGCCTTGTACTCAGTGTCCAGTAAACATACACACACACACACACACACACACACACACTCACACACTCACACACACACACACTCACACACACACACCTTGTTAGGTGGCAATGTTTCCAAAATTCAAATCAATTTCACCTCCAATATTCTTGAACACCTCGTTCCTTAGACTGTAGACACCAAAACTTGGGGCCCAACAGGATGGCTCAGTGGTCTAAAGAGCCTCGAGGCAGCTTCAGGGACCATGGTTCGAACCCCAGCACCACATGCTGTGTCAGCCCTGCCCTCAGGGTAGGCTGAACCAGCCATAAAAATGAATAAACAAACAAACAAAAGTTCTGAAACAAGAAAATAAAATAAATAAAGACACCAAAACTCAGCCATAAGAGAGGGTGGTGTCAGATTTTCTCTGAAATAGGCAGCCCGGGACCACTGGCTCAGGCAAGCTCTTCTGAAGACGTTGTTACAGCTGTGGAAAGGAGTTGGGCTTAGGTTCAAAACCACAAGCAGCTGTTGGTTGCTGAGAAGTGTGAAAACATCTTGGGTAGTGCTCAGCTGGGCAACATAAAGAGTGCTGAACCATATTCAGTAACACACACACACACACACACACACACACACATCAGGATGGAAGGACTTGACCCTGAGGCAACATTTGTTTGCATTTATATGAGAGTTCTCAAGATCCAGTGGTAAAATTATCTGTGGACTCACTGCCATAAAAATGATTGACTTGTCAAGGACTACCACTGGCCCTGGGACTCGTACTGAGATTCATAAACCCAAATTATGATTGCACACAAGCGACTGGGGGGACAGTCTGCTCAGCTACAGATTTCCATGGTCACGGGGTAAGTGAAATCATTTGTGGGAGGGGTGATGCCCTCTTTCCCAAGAGCTGGTGTTCTCATTTATGTATGTCTTCTAAAAGGTCTTCAGTGATCTTCACAGGGTTATGCTTCATTATGGCGGGTGCAAGAATTGCTGTCCAAGAAGCAAAACTGGAGGAATGATTGCATCGTTGTGTTTGTGTCATTTACCATTCTTGCTCATGCTGAGCTCCCCTGGCTGTTCCACTCTACACAAACCATGCCTATGTCCATACTAACCCTGAGGGTCAGCAGGGCTGGCAGCCTTTCTGCTCTGCGTTCTTCTCTGTCCCAGAAGTCACTCTTGATAGTGATTCAAGGCCAAGTTCTCGATTTTTATTGTCTAGAAGCTGGGGGGGGGGGGGTGGTGGTTAGATATCTGAATAGGAGCACCCTGAGTCAGGCCTAGGAAAGAAACCGGCTAAACCCACAAAAGGATGCTTGCTTCCCACATGGCAATGCTGAAGTCCATTAGTGACCCAGCCCGGGCCAGCACATCGGGCTTGACTTCTCCTTCACCCCATCTTCAGTGCCCTTGTTCCCTGTGCTCCAGCTGTGGACTATTTGTCACTCTCTGAGGACCCCCTCCACAATTGTGTATGTGTGTGTGTGTATCTCTCCCCTCTGTCTCTCCTCTCTGTCTCTCTCTCCCTCTGTCTCTGTCTCTATCTCTCTGTCTCTCTGTCTCTCTCTCTATCTCTCTGTCTCTCCCTCTCTCTCTTTCTCCCCCCCCCCCGTGCCTGCCTTTTGCTACCTAGGAAATGTTCCCCCATGCTGCAGCCCCAGATGCCAGATTTCCTTCCCTGGCGCTCCACAACTTCCCTCCTCAGCATTGCCCACGCAGAGCCAGTGCTCAGTGACTTGGTTTGCTCATTTTCTGTCTCCTCCACGAGAAAGAGCACCCTGAGGCTCCAAGCTGTCCGGTCTTCCCCCTTCAGGCCCCTAACCTGCCCACTGTGCTCTGACTGACCTGCACCCGGGGTGCTGTGCTGCTTCTCTCTCACAGCCAGGACAGGCCGGACAGGCCCGGCAACTTGAGGTATCCTGGCCGGAGCCCTGAGGGTGATCACTAGGCAACCAGTCTGAGCTCCGAGAACCTGCTGCACACCTATGGCCCCACCTCCCCCGGGGAAACTCACATCAACACTGAAGCACAGGGCAAAGCCTTTTCAGAGTGAAGAGAGACGTGAGGAAAGGGGAAACAAGGGAGAAGCAAGAGGAGGGAGGGAAGCAGGGAGGAAGGGCAGGGCAGCTGGCCTAGGTCAAGGGCAGCCGTCGTCAGATGTGCCCAGAGAAGGGGGCACCACAACCCAGCTCTGTCCATACCCACTGGCTTTGATCTAAGCCATCAGGTGACACTACACTGAAATGATCCAAAGCCACCTGGAAGCCCTCTGCACTCTTTGTTCCTTGGACCCTGCCCTGAAGCATCTTCAGATCAATGTGAACTGCACCCCACTTCCAGGAGACTTTGCAGCACCACAGGGGCAAAATATTGAGTTTTATAAAGATAACTATGGACATGGTGGGTTAAAGCATGGAGGCGCACACATGCGCTGAAGCAGGACAATCGTGAATTCCAGCGCAAGTCGGGCAGTCTAGTGACTTACCGAGATCCTATCTCAAAATTTCAAGAAATAAAAAAGGACTGGGGACACAGCCCAGTGTGGACCTATCAGTTCCCAGTACCACAGAAAAGTAAAGGAACGAAGAGAAGGAAAGAAAGAGGAAAAAACCGAAAAAGACTTTACAGTCCTATATTAAACGATATTAATATTATTACACATAATTTAATACTATAATTCCCATATAGCATGAATGCAAAAATATATCTCATAAAAAGACTATAACTAGCCAAAAACAAGACTTGCCCCCTCCTAGTGTGGTACAAGGTCCACTCCCCCAGCCCTCAGGTATAGGGCACGCATAAGGCAGGTTCCAAAACCCTAAAGACTTTTGATTCAGAAGATCAGTTATTGCCAGGAAAATACCCTCAGTAAAATCATTAGAGATATTTTTCTAAAAAACTGTGTGTCATTCTTCAGATGGCTAAGAAACAGGACCTGCCTCTGAGTCAAACAGGAATGGGTTAGGGGAAAAAATGCACCCACCAATTTAACTGATGTGTCTTACTTGAATTATCAGAAAATAATTTTAGGGCTGGTGAGATAGCTCAGTGGACTAAGTGCCTGTGTATGCAAACCCAGGGACAGGAGTTTGAACCCCAGCACCACATGCCACACCAGCGCAGACACCAAGTGTGCTGAGCCAGCCACACAGACTGGGTATGTGGTACATGCCTGTAATCCCAGTGCTGAGGAGGCTGAAAGCAGAAGTATCAATACAAGTCCAAGCTCTACAGTGAGACCCTGTACAAAATACAGAAAAAGAAAGAAAGAAAGAAAGAAAGAAAGAAAGAAAGAAAGAAAGAAAGAAAGAAAGAAAGAAAAGAGAAAAGAAAGGAAAAGAAAAGAAAAAAGAAATAAATTTGGGACACCACTTGAGTTATAGGATGTTACAGCACAGGTTCTTTTATGTCCTGAGTCCTCACTGACCTTGAAGGGCTAGGGCCAAAATATTGGCTATCCTTGTAGCACTTCTTTTTCTCTAAATTTTTGGTCTGCAAACTTAAGTTGCTAACCCTCCAAAAGAGAAATTTAGTGAACTATTACTCTATAACATATGTACTTGAGCTTAACATCTCTGTCTTTCTGAATTTTCTTTTTGTGGATATTATGGGGCCACAGAGGAAAGGGATTGACGATGTATAGTGTGCCTAAGGAGAGTCACCTAGAGAGAAAACATTCTCTCAGGTTTTCACAGACAGCAAACTGGTCAAGCAATAGCCATGACTCATCCAGATGGCTGACTCTGACAAAAGTTTTTTTTATAAAACGCTGTACATGGTTTCAACGTAAATCCTGAGGGGATGTAACTGACCTTGTCAGATACAAAAGTTCCATGTTTTGTTATACAGGTCTTGCTTTAACTCGGCCTTAACTATCCAGCAGAAAAGTTTAACCATGAGGCATAAAAAGTAAAACCAGATAAGTATGCTGAGCTGTGAAAGTCCCAACTCAACAGCTCCTGACATTGCCAGTTCTGCTGATAACCCACTACTATTATGGAATATTGCTCTGTGTAAACAACTAGTTTCTCTTGTCTCAATGAGAAGAAACATTTGCACCAACAATGTTAGTTTAGAAAAGTTATCATGTCTGTATTTTGCACTGTGAACAACTACTATGAAGGCAACGATATGTACTGTACTAATTATTGTGGCTGTCCTAACATGTTTTGAAACTCTCATTGTTATTTCTTATTAAAGTAATAAAACTATAAAATAAATTTATATATGGTGTACTCTCAAAAAAAAGAAAGATAATAACTTTAATTTTTTAAAAGAAAGTCATTGGGCAGCATTGACTTCCTAAGAATGAGGGCTCCAACCCTGCAAGGATCAAAGAAGAAGCTGTTTGTTTGTTTGTTTGTTTGTTTGTATTTGGCACAGGATCTCACTATGCAGCTCTGATTCATAAGGATAAATAGATGACACTCGAGACCATCCTCATCTGTGAAATAAGTCAGACTCACGTAAACATAGTATTGGTCTCCCTAGTGTGAAAAGCAGAAAGACTAAGCAAGGACCAAAAGGTACAACTGTGAAATGGAAAGGAATTGTTTGAAAGAAAGAGGAACTAGGGTGGGAAAAAGGAAAAACTAAAACATATTAAGAAGGATAAAGTGGAAACCAAACTTTGTAACTATGTATGGGGAGAAAAGCTAGAGGGAGGGAAGGGAAATTGGAAAAACAGACAAATCAAGGTATATCATGCACAGGGACAAACTCCCTATGATAAATGTGAGCATTGTATATATCTAAGTTGTACTAATAAACTTAACTAATTTTTTTTAATCTTGTATTGGGTGTGACCTCCAGGTGACCCAAGGTAGCTAGGCATACCCACAAGAAGCCCTTGGGTGGAAAACAAAGGCCCTAGGACTTTAACTCTATCTTCTTTGTGCAGTTGTCCATTTAGGGAAAGGCTGAGGAAGGAAGACCACAAGGTCAAGCTCGGCCTGGATAACTTAACAAAGTCCTATCTCAAGATTTAAGATTAAATAAATAAATCTGGGCATTTCTGCTTCTTTCCCAGTGAGCGAGAGACACGAGTGGCCAGGCCCAGCTGCAGCAGCAGCACAGCCACCGGGGCAGCACAGAACAGCCAGACGCAAAAAGAGCAAACCGAGAAAGAAACAAACACCCACAAGAAGAAGGAGAGTAAAGTCAGCGTGAGCAAAATCTCCAAGCTCCTCTCGACCAGCGCCAAGAGGATTCAGAAGGAGCTAGCTGACATCACACTAGGCCCTCCGCTCAACTGCAGCGCTGGTCCTGAAGGTGACAACATCTATAAGTGGGGATCTACCATTCTAGGACTCCCAGGATCCATGTATGAAGGAGGTGTAATCTTTTTGTATATCACTTTTACTCCAGAATATCCCTTCAAACTGCCGAAAGTTACATTTTACATTTCAGACAAGAACCCATCACTATAATATTAACAGTCAAAGAGCTATTTGCTTGGACATATTGAAAGATAATTGGAGCCCAGCACTATTTCTAAAATCCTCCTTTCCTTTTTTTTTTTTTTTTTCTTATTTCAGAACTTTTGTTTGTTTGTTTATTTATTTTTATGGCAGGCTCAGCCTGCCCTGAGGGCAGGGCTGGCGCAGCATGTGGTGCCAGGGATTGAACCGCAGTCCCTGCCTAAGCTTTCCTAAGCAGGTGCTTTAGACCACTGAGCCATCCTGCCAGGCCCCTAAAGTCCTCCTTTCTATCTGCTCACTTCTTACAGACTGTAATCCTGTCGACCCTTAGGTGGGAAGCATTGCCACTCAGCATATGACCAACAGAATGGCCAGACAGTGGACCAAGAGATGTGCTACATAAATATCACAATTCTTACATTATTTGTCACAGAAGAGAGCTGCTCATGATTTTGAAGGGGAAGGGAAGGGTGGCACTTGGTAAAGAGTAGGGTATTTCTATAACAGATGTTGTTCAGTCTTATTTCCTAAGATTTTGTTGTAACTTAAGGTATCTTGCTACAGTACACAAAATTGGTATTAGCACCTTTTAAAAGTCATTAGTTCTACAATATTGGCTGAAATATAATACAGAAAAGAATGTACACTTAGACATTTGAATTCTATTGCTTATAGTATGTAATATTTAAACAGCTTAATTTGTACAGGTTACACACGTTGTAAGCAGTTTATGTAAAGTCATTGTAAGATGACATACTTTTCTGTTTTAAAAATTTGAATTTGTAAGCCGGGTGTGGTGGTGCACACCTGTAATCCCAGCACTCGGGAGGCTGAGGCAGGAGGATTGACGTGAGTTCGAGACCAGCCTGGGCTACCAAAGTGAGCTCAAGCCCAGCCTCAACTGCATAGTGAGACCCTGTCTCAAAAAGACAAAAAAAAAAAAATTGAATTTGTCCCCTTAGAAATGAACATGGAGGGGCCTGGCAGGATGGCTCAGTGGTCTAAAGTGCCTGCTTAGGAAAGCTTAGGCGGCTGCAGGGACACAGGTTTGATCCCTGGCACCACATGCTGCACCAGCCCTGCCCTCAGGGCAGGCTGAACTGGCCATAAAAATAAATAAATAAACAAAAGTTCTCAAACAAGAAAAAAAAATTTTTTAAAAGAAATGAAAATGGATATTTTGGATATTTTTAACAGAGTTTTTAAGATTGTCATCATATATATATATATATATATATATATATATGTATAAAATATAGTCATGGCTATAAGACACCATGTAGAAAATGAATAGTTAATGTATTTTATTTTATATTGAACTTACTTTAAAGATTTAAATCAGGAAGCCGGGAGTGGTGGCATACGTCTGTAATCCCAGCACTCGGGAGGCTGAGGCAGGAGGATCGGTGAGAGTTTGAGACCAGCCTGGGCTACAAGACTGAGCTCAAGGCCAGCCTGAACTGTACAGTGAGACCCTGTCTCAAAAAGACAAAAAAAAAAAAAAAAAAAAAGATTTAAATCAGGGCTTGTGAGAACCTGCAGTGAAATTCCTTAAGCTGTTTGTTAACTGTAATGCATGGAAAAGGAGTCGCTCAGTGGATTGGTTATATGTCATAGACTTCTTACATCTGCATTTGTTACTGTGCTAATAAACCATATTAAAATATAAAAATAGGGCCCGGCAGGATGGCTCAGTGGTCTAAAGCACCTGCTTAGGAAAGTTTGGGCAGCTGCAGGGACCGCGGTTCAATCCCCGGCACCACATGCTGCACCAGCCCTGCCCTCAGGGCGGGCTGAGCCGGCCATTAAAATAAATAAATAAACAAAGCAAAACAAAAATTAAAAAATTAAAAATAAATAAAATAAAAATGAATAAATCTGGAGGTATATATACACTGGAGATGGAACTCAGCGCAAAGGCCCTGGGTTCAGCCATTAGTGCAGAGGCAAACAAATAGATAAAACCTCATATGGGAAGCTGTAGTCATTCCTTTCTGCCTAGTTGTCAATACAACCTAAAAATAGATTAAATTGGAAAGAAAAAATACATAAAGCCATCCTCATTTTTAATATCTTAACAAAGATTTTACAGTTAAGGGGACCCCAAGTACAATTAAGATTCCAAGAAATTACAATTGTTTCCTGGATTAACGTCCTCATTAATATCAAAAGTAATTTCCTCGTGGAAATTGTCCCCCACACTGGCCTCAGGGTGACTCCGGAAAAAACACCCCTGGGTCCCTCAATCCCCCTCTTTAGAGCAAGAGGAATAGAAAACAACTGCGTGTGAAGGGAGCTTGTTTCCCTGACAGCACACACGTGAGTTAGCCACACAATTTTATCCACACCCACAGCACTGAAACAGTCGTCGTGCGTGCGATGGAGACTTGCATTGACCATTAAAGCAGTCATTCACTCGGACGCCTAACCTAAGGATTAACTGAAGGTCGACTCCCTTGAAATTCCTCAAGGTACCTGTAGGTGGCAGTGTGGGACAGGGGAAAAAGCCCAGCATTTGGATTCAGTAGCCTAAGTTTGAGGAGGGAGGCACTACTTTATTATCAAGGTAACAATAGTCGCCACCCTGTTTATATAAAAGGGTTGAAATAAGATGGAAAGATAATGACTTAAACGAAAATGTCAGCTAAATTTAAAAACTAATTTTTAAATGATTACTTTTATAAGCGCATCTTTTCCATACAATATTAGCACAGTTTCTTTTCAATGAACTAAGAAAAGCTAGCTGTACAGCTATCTTTATATCTTCTAATATAACTCCTAGGAATAACTACTAGAAAGTCAACAATACACAACATATCAACTATTGTAACTGTCCTAGTAATGTAGTAACCTTGAAACTGGGTATCATTGTTATGGTTTACCTTGTTTCCCCCCCTAAAATGAAAATTTCAAAAATTATGGTTTGTACCAGTAACTAGGACGGAAGCTGGATTTTGTTGGATGTACCTTGTTTCTTACTTTGGATTTTGTTTTGTTTTTTGCGGGACTGGGGTTCAAACCCACAACCTTGCACTTGCCAAGCAAGTACTTGTGCTACAGAGCTATCTCCCCAGCCCCTTTTTAAAAGAAGGTTTTTTTGTTTTGTTTTGTTTTGTTTTCTTACTTTGGATTTTGGATTAATGTAAGTGTTATATACATGGGCAGAGTATTAAGTTAAAATCTCTAAACTTCAAAAGCAAACTGAAGCAGATGCATGAAGAAAGAGGGGTGGGGATTTGGCTCAGACGCATACTGTACCTATGCCTGAATTTCAAGGGAGGCGACCTTTAGTTTAACCCTTAGGTTAAACATCCAAATGAAAGACTTTGCTTTAATGGTCAAGGCAAGACTCCATCCACATGAGGACTATTTTGGTGCTGAGGGTACAGATAAATATATGTATGTATGTATATATGCATAACTATACTGAGATTACTTACATAACTATACTGACAAAAAAATTATGCCAAGTAACTTTAAAACACAATTTTTTAACTGTACAACTTTCTTTCAAGAACCAAGTCCCAGTGTAAGTTTACTCAGCATTTGAGCCCCTGACCAACAATAACAGTGTTTAACTTCATCATTCAGAAAGCAGCATGGCTGTTTCATTGAATAAAATTTTAACAGACTAAGACTTTTAGTGTAAGAGGAAAAGATAAAAATTCAAAACCTGGGGCCTGGCGGGGTGGGTCAGTGGTCTAAAGTGCCTGCTTGGGAAAGCTTGGGAGGCTTCAGGGACCACAGTTCGATCCCCGGCACCTCATGCTGCGCCAGCCCTGGGGGCAGGCTGAGCCGGCCATAAAAATGAGTGAATAAACAAACAAAGGTTCTGAAACAAGAAAAAAAAATACAAAATCTAAGAATTTAAGTACATATCCTGAAATATAAACATTTCATCAGAGATACCATTTTTTTAATTCTTTTTATTTTTATTTTATTTTTTCTTGTTTCAGAACTTTTGTTTGTTTGTTTATTTGTTTATTTTTATAGCCGGCTCAGCCTGTCCTGAGGGTAGGGCTGCCACAGCATGTGGTGCCGGGGATCAAACCGTAGTCCCTGCAGCAGCCCAAGCTTTCCTAAGCAGGCACTTTGGACCACTGAGCCATCCTGCTGGGCCCCCCCAGAGATACCATTATTAATTGAAAATTTTCTTTTCAAATATGTGCTGTAGTTGTTCATTGAAGAGATCTGGCAAGAATAATACTATAGTAACTTTTTATCTCTATAGTACCCACATTAGTCTCTAAATATCATTTCCCATTATAAGAAAACAGAAATGTCAAGACATCTGCTATAGGGGCCTGGCGGGATGGCTCAGTAGTCCAAAGCGCCTGCTTGGGGAAGCTTGGGCAGCTTCAGGGACCGCGGTTCCATCCCCGGCACCACATGCTGTGCCAGCCCTGCCCTCAGGGCAGGCTGAGCCAGCCATAAAAATGAGTGAATAAACAAACAAAGGTTCTGAAACAAGAAAAAAATAATAAATTTTTAAAAATTAAAAAAAAGACATCTGCTATACTAGACATCAAGGACATTCAGATAGAGTCCTGAGGTGGTGTCAAAGCGCACAGGCAGTCTCCAAGGGCTCCCACTGTTCAAATATTGGGTCAGGGAACCACTGCTGATCTGTACACATGAACATGTATAAAGTCCATAATTCTTTTAAAAAGTTATCTTTGGGTATTGCTGAACCATCAACTCATTTTTCTGAAAATTATCAAGAGAAATAACAAAGTTTTTGTTCTTTCTTTTGCATATCTGGTATTACAGGCTACCAAAGAGTGATGAGAAAATTTTTTTGATAAAAAAGCAATTCCAGCTAATAAATGAATAACAAATGACAGAATTAGAAAATCACCATTTGTTAATCTCTAATGAAATAATGGCTTCAGTGACAAGCATAGAGAAATGTATATGCAGTTAAGGGAAAGGCTCATGAGGAACTGCGATATCTTACTCCTTTTTTAAAAAAAAAATTATTTTATTTATTTATTTATTTATTTATTTATTTGTTGTTTCAGAACCTTTGTTTATTCATTCATTTTTATGGCTGGCTCAGCCTGCCCTGGGCGTGGGGCTGGCGCAGCATGTGGTGCCAGGGATCAAACCGCGGTCCCTGAAGCCAAGCTTTCCCAAGCAGGCGCTTTAGACCACTGAGCCATCCTGCCCGGCCCCTTTTTTTTTAAAAGGAATTTTTTATTTATTTTTTTTTTCTTTTTCTTTCTTTCTTTATTTTTTTT
>PVJA010047428.1:0-14672 GCA_004027025.1 Myocastor coypus
GCCCTCATGTTCACCGAGCTCTTAGTCAGTCATTTGGAGTCCCCAAAGCAAGGAGTTTGTGGCACATGGTCCCAGGGCTGCCTGGCAGGATGGGGCCAGTGAAGGCTGGCCTGAGCAATGGCCTTCATACCTGGTGAGAAGGCCACAGGAGCGGAGCTCCCAAAGTTCCACAAGCTCTTTCCTACCTTCTGCTTCACAAACCACACCATCCAGGCCTGCCAGGAGGGGATGCAGCTGGGGTTTGCAATAGCGTCTGGGACATGATGCTCATGTGACTCTCATAAGAGTAGCATTAGAATTTCTTAAATCAAATGTTCAAGTCAACTTACCTCCTCATATCCAAACCAACACTATTGTTAAGGAGTCCACTTGGGGTTGTTATGGTTTGTGCATAGGTGTTCCCCCAAAGCCTCATGCTGTCACAGGGCTGCTTCTGGAATTTGTGACTGATTATTGTGGAAATGGGAGCTGCCCCTCCCCTGGGGCAAGTGATTTGCATTTAAATGTAAGGTAGGAAGAGAAGTTAGCTGCTTGAGCAGCTGCTATCTCTCTCACTGCTCTTGCTCTCTGCCCACCACCTAAGGAGGTTGCCCTCTGCTGTATCCCAGTCTGCTTTGGAGCCAGCTGAATATGGACTGAAAGCCCCGGTAACTGTGAGCTAAATAAACCTTTCCTTCCCTCATTTTGAGTGTGGGGTGTTTGTCCCAGCAGTGAAAGAAGAGTAACTAAGACAGGGGCAAAATTTGGAGAGTTTTGCACCTGGAGAATTTGACCTGATTCTTGGAGCTAATATCATATATTTAGAAGAGACATTCATAGACCTTCTTCAGGCACTGGACCATCTGTAGTAATCACTATGTAATACTTTTAGCTTGCTGAATTCACTATGAATGGAGTAATAACTTCTTAGTAATGATCGAGAGGCAATTCAATATCAATAAGGTTCACTATGATCCTGAAAAAGATATGCATATTTAGAAGGTACAGAAAAGAAGCCAGAGAGGATTTATAGTTGGGTATAAGACTACTGGCCCTAGCCAGGCATGGTGGCACATGCTTGTAACCCCAGCACTTGGGAGCCTGAGGCAGGAGGATCAGTGTGAGTTTGAGACCAATCTGGGCAACAAAAGTAGGCTCAAGACCTGCCTGAACTGCACAGTGAGACCCTGTCTCAAAAAGACACACACACACACACACACACACACACACACACACAAAATAATATTGGCTCTAAGATATCATGTCTGCATTTTGTACTGTGAAGAACTACTATGAAGACAACAATATGAAAAGTATTAATTATTATAACTGTCCTACTAGCCTGTTCTGAAATTATCCCATTGTTATTTCTTTCTCATTAAGATTAAAAAAGAATATTGGTCCTAAGAAGGTCAATTAAGGTCTTAGACTTAATTGGGAATCTAACCATATTTAATGAGGTGGCTTAATTTGTCTAAGGAAAGAGTCTCAGGGAATAAAGCACACGTGCAGTTTTAAAACAGAATGTGGCTTTATTTCATTGTTATTTTTAGGCATATTTTACTGATGTAAAACTCAATTAACATTAAAGTGTGAGATTTTGGGTTACTCTACCTAGATAAAGTTTGTGCTGCTCTCCCTAGATAAAATTTTCATGGACATGAGGAAAATACCAAAATAAACTAGACTTATGTTCGTATAACAAAATCTAAAACAAATCAGAAAATTGTATGCTGTATGTAAGTCCTTACTATGCCAATTTTGCCCCCAGAGGTTAAAATTTAAAATGTGTTAGGGGCCTGGCGGGATGGCTCAGTGGTCTAAAGCACCTGCTTGGGAAAACTTGGGCGGCTTCAGGGACCGCGGTTCAATCCCCGGTACCACATGCTGCACCAGCCCTGCACTCGGGGCGGGCTGAGCCAGCCATAAAAAAAAATGAGTGAATAAACAAATAAGGGTTCTGAAACAAGAAAAAAATAAATAAATAAAATAAAAAATTCTTTAAAAAAATAAAATAAAATAAAATGAGTTAGGAAGAAAATAGAGAAGTGGACAAAAAGAAAGAGATCAGAGGCAAGGCTGGAAAACAAAGGGATAATGCTAGCTGTGGGAAATTGGTGCCGAAAACTGGAGGGAGAGAGAAAAGGAAGAGATGAAAAGATTAATGGAGAAGAATCACAACCACCCAGAATCTGGAGACAAGGTTCATACTCACATAAAACCATGATCAAATAATGAAACAGAAAAACACAAAAACAAAACAGAACCACCACTACAACAAAAGCAGAGAGAGAGAGACAGAGACAGAGACAGAGACAGAGACAGGGAGGAGAGAGAAGAAGAGTAAATGCATACAGGAAGCATCAATCTTCACAAATACAAGTAAGTCTAGAATCCAAATACTGTGTCTTCATATGAATAGTTTGCAGATTTAGTAAGTATTGGCTTAAGAAATACAAATTAAAATGTCATTTTTCTTCATTTTGAAATAGTAATCTTATTAAACTGAAGCATATCTAGGTGAACTCTGTCCTTATATCCAGGCCAGAAATACCAGCCTTCCAGGTCCTGCACTTCAAGTGGTCTTGCACATTGTAGACAAAAGCAAAAATAAGCACATTAAAAAAAAAAAAAAAACATTGCCACCATTATTGAGAGCACTCAGTGCCACCACCACACAGCCTGCAATTCTAAACACCTGTTGTGCTGACTACCATTCAAGCCTCAGAGCAGCGTTATCCCAGTCTCTTGCCTTGAGTCATGGACATAATTGACAACCACCCTGTGAGGGCCATGAAGATTTCAAAGACTGAGGAACTGGACACTGCTACAGAGAAGAGAAACAAAAGGTAGTGCCAGGTGATAGAGAAGAACAGTCAATCAACAACTGAAATCTTTCTGTCCAGCCAGCCTGAAGGGAGTAGTGCCTTACTTAACAAAATACAGGCCCTCTTACATCTAAGACTATATTTTGAAGCAAAACTACAGATGGTGACATTTTAAAGAAAAGATGCAGGAATCTTCCTATTAAATTATTTACTATGCATTCTTACAATAAACAACCTAGAGGCCTGGGGAGATAGCTCAGCAGTCTTAGTGCCTGTCTGTCAAGCACAAGGACCTGAGTTCAATTCTTAGTACCACATTTCATGCCAGTCCTGGAACCCAGGGTACACCATAGCAGCCGCAAAACTGGAGGTGGTGGCGCATGCCTATACTCCCAGCAGTAAGGGAGGCTGAGACAGGAGGATCACTATGAGTCTGAGCTGCATAGCTAGATTCTGTGTCAAGTAAATAAATAATTAAAATGTGCTGATTTATGATTGACATTATCTTTTTACTTACTACTGTTTACCACTTTTTCTCTTGGGTTTAATTGGTTTGCCTATTTGGTGGGTCCTTTCAGTTCTCATTTGTGAAGTTCAGGTTTGTTTTTGTCCCTCTCTAAAATTTTTTTTAGTTGTCTGTGTAGGGTTGGCTTTGACATCATTAAATTCTTTAGTTGTTCCTTGTCATGGAAGTATTTCACTTCTTCCTTATACTTGAAAGAGAGTATTGCAGGGGATAGCAGTCTGGGCTGCAATTTGCTTTCATGGAGGACTTGAAGCATTCTGCTCCATATTCTTCTTGACTTCATGGTTTGTGAAGAAAGATCTGTCATTGTTCTGATTGATTTTCCTGTAAGTGTGATATGTTTTTTTTTTTTTTTTTTTATCATAGTGGCTTTTAGTATATTATTCTTCCACTAGATTTCTGGGATCTTGACTATTATATGTCTGGGTGTGTTTTTAGTTGGGTTGATGTTATCTGGAGTTCTGGATGCTTCAGTTGCCTGAATCCCAGATTGTTTTCTCATATTTGGGAATTTTTCTGCTATTACTTCTGCCTATATTCTTTTTATATCATTTCTATTGAATCCTTTCTTCTCATTGATTCCTATTAATTGCACGTTGTCCATGTTTGCATTTGTTCAAAGAGGCACACAGCAGAAAACAATTTTTCATGGTGGAGGGCAAAAAGCAAGAGTGAAGGGCGGAGTAACAGAAGCTCAAGAGGCTAACTTCCCTTCCTCATAAATAAATAAAATATCAAAACAAAATGAAACAGTAGGCCAAGGGATAGCTCAATAGGATATGTGTCTGCCTGGCAAATATAGGGGCCTGGCAAGTGCAGGGTCCTAAATTAATCCCCAGTCTTAAAAAAAAAAATACAGAAAGAAAGAAAGAAAGAAAGAAAGAAAGAAAGAAAGAAAGAAAGAAAGAAAGAAAGAGCAAGCGACTGAATTTTAGGACTGGCCAAATAGCTCAGTGGATTAAAGCACCTGCAAGCAGGCCCAGGGGCCAGGGGTTCAATCCCCCCACTCCCCCCACCCCCCACCCCCCACCCCCGTGTGCGCGCGCACACACACACACACTGAGACAGCAATTGAGAGTGGGTGTGGTGATACATACCTGTAGCCCCAGCTCTTGGGAGACTATAAACAGGTGGATCACTACGAGTCTAATCTAGCGGTGAGACTATGAACATTCTATAGATCCTTTCCTAAAATTAAATAAATAATTAAATAAGAGTCACCAAGACTAGCGGGGCGTGGTGGTGCATGCCTGTAATTCCAGCACTTGGGAGGCTGAGGCAGGAGGATCAGTGCGAGTTCAAGACCAGCCTGGGCTACAAAAATGAGCTCAAGGCCATGCATAGTGAGACCCTGTCTCAAAAAGACAAAAAAAAAAAAAAGTTACCAAGACTTGTGACAATAAAAGAATGGCTCAATATAAGCCTATACTAGTATAAGGTAATATTGTAACCTGATTTTAAAAATGGCACTTATGCAATATTTATGGACTCAGAAAAATATTCAGGTAAGAAAAAGGCAAGGTAAAGCAGTGCTTATCAGAGTGTAAGTGCTTTTTTAAAAAACATATTCATATCTGAAAGAAAGCATATAAAGATGTGCACAGTAAATAGATCAGTGAAGTGAGTTCATGTCAGTCACCACTATTTAGCAGCTGTGTAAAGCAGAAGGCTATACTCTAGCAAGAAATCTGAAGATGGACTAATGATAACTATGTTAACTATGATGAAAGTTCTGCTGCGTCATCCATTACGCTGCATGGCAGTATCTGGGCACCGGTTTGTCGCCCTGTGATTCCACAGTTCCTACCTCGGCGACAAACTTTCTGTGTTCAGATGACCACATTCAAACACAGATCAAGATGGATGTCCCCAAAGAGACTATTATGGTTTGTGCGTAGTTGTGCTCACCACCACCACAAAGCCTCACGTAAGTCATGGGGCAGCTGTGGCTTTGAGGAGCAATGAGTGAGATGCAGGGCCAGAGGACCAGGGGCAGAGCTCAAGGGACAGGGTCAGAGAGGCACAAACTGTTAAACTGCCATCTGGTGAGGCCCCGAGTGAGCAGCCTCTGTGAAGTGGGGAGAGAGTCACTCTTGACATGTAGCACCCCAGCCTCCCCTCCAGACCCTGTAGAGTGGGGGCAGTGTCTTGAAGTAGCCCGTAAGAGTAGGCTGAATAACTTTTCCTTCTCTTATTTGGAGTGTTGGGTATGTTATGGTTTATTTCTAGTTGTCCCCCCAAAGCCTCATGTAGTCATTGGGCGGAGACTTCTAGAGTTTGAGACTTGATCCATGATCCCTGGGATTATGGGTTTTAGTACTGATGGGATTATGGGTCGAAGTACTTCCGGGATTATGGGTGTAGCCTAAAGCGGGGGCTAAGGCGGAGAGCCTGAATGGAATATAAAGAGAGTCAGAGAGACAGACAAGAGCTGGTTCTGCTGCTCTGCTGCCCCTGATTAATTGGCTGCCTCTGCCACCATTTTGCTGCTGTTCCACTGCCATGAACTGGAGTCTCTCTGCTCTGTTCCTCTCAGCCTTGGTCCAGCCAAATATGGTCTGAAACTTCCAGTAACCGTGAGCTAAATAAACCTTTCCTTCTTTCATTTTGAGTGTTGGGTATTTGTCTCAGCAACGATTGAAAAGTAACTAAGACAGGGTATTTTTCCCAGCAATGAGAAAAGAGTAACTAAGACAGAAATGTTCTCCTAAAACCCACCCTTCTTATTAAAAAGAGGTACACCTCATTGCCAGATTGTTCAGAAAATGTCCACTATATCTTATAGACCAGTACTGGGGGCTAAACCCTTAAACATAGGAAGAATATTGGTATTGCTTGTAGTTATTTTAGACTAGTTGTGATGTAAGCCTTGAGGCTGGGAATACTGCCATTTAAAATATGGTTTGTTTCAGAAGAGAAAAATGGAAGAAGCACTAGCTCAGTAACCAACAGTGTCTCACCAGAAAAATTGGTGCAGAACACTTCCATCATGGCTAATTTCTACTTTTTGCCTGCTTGTACACATAGCCAAATTTTCTACATTGAACATTCTTTATACTAAAAGGTCAGTTCCAGCAGTTCTCAACCTGTGGGTCGTAATCCCGGCAGGGGTCGAACGACCAAAACACAGGGGTCACTTAAAGCCATTCCAAATCATAACTGTAGAAAATTACAGCTTTGAAGTAGCCACTAAAATTATTTTTTGTTTTGGGGCCACCGCAACATGAGGAACTATATTGCGGAGTCACAGCATTAGAAGGGTTGAGAAAAAAAAAAAAAAATAGAAAGGTTGAGAACCACTGCTTTAAACAAATACTCCCTTAGCGTTGTAACTCTCCTAAAATCCTTGCATAATCTAACTATAGATGTGTAAATTAACTGACCTGAAAGACATTCCCTTAAGGGTCACAAAAAAAAAAAAAAAAAAAAATCCTTTTATGACTGTACTGTTTTTTTTTTTTTTTTTACCTCAGATAAAACTATATGTTTAATACAATTTCGGTTATAATTAAAGGAAATGTTTGCTATTTCAGGCTCAAGGCTCAAGGAACAAAAACAGGCAGAATAAATCTTCATCTAAATCTAGTCAGGAAAGGTCAGTATTTACACCAAAAGAGGGCAGGGTTGGTCACATAAATTATGTTTTACTAAGCCACATGGTTCCTTCTCTGGTGCCTGTATCTTTGAGTGTCAGATTTTCCAGGCAATGTAGTCAATTTTTTAAGTCTTCATAAGTACTTTCAAATATGGCCTTATGGAAACATGCAAAGAGAAAACCCTAGGATAGAGTTTTGTAGCATTTAGGGCTGGCCTCCAAGTTCTGTCCCAATAACCTTTGTTATTTTTAGAACAATGAATTTGTTATTATGAAGAGCAACGTGAGGCTACAACAGCACTTAAGGGCTTATTTTGAAAATATGCATTTAAATTTCTCACTACAAGGCAAATCTAACAAGAAAATTTGTAATATTCATATGTTTAAATTCAGATGCCATAACATAGATAGAAATAAGCATATAAGTTTATCAGAACTTACCTACTCCCTAATTTACTTACCTTCACTTATTGAAAGGACTACTAAAAGAAAGGAGATTCTTGCAAAATTTGATTTATAACATTCATTACTACTGAATATTGACTTTTTTGATATAAAAGCTACGGACAACCAGAATGAGTGTTCCAGAAAACCATTTTTATTGTAATGGGATTTTCTTTTAAAAAGATTTATAAAGAAAATGTTTTGTATTAGCAGGTAATGTTTGATATGTATATGCATATGTACAGGGGTAGAGGCAGCAGCAATGAGAACTATAATTATGTGATGTGTAAGTTACCTAATTTTTCACACTGGTTATGTCTGGGAAGGGAGTAAAACAATTAGCTTTTATTCTATATTTGTTTCTATAGTGTTTGAGGGTGTGTGTGTGTGTGTGTGTGTGTGTGTGTGTGTGTGTGTATGTGTTTAGGGAAGGGTCTACATGTGCTCAGCATCTCACTACTGGATCTGACTTATAGTGAGCCACCTGTTTACAGCCTCCCAAGAACTGGAATTACAGGCACTCCAGAGGGTGGAGCCTTCATGGCACACCCAGAAATCCAACCCCAACCCCTGCACCTGCTTATAAATGCTTTAATCCACTGAGCTATTTGGCCAGTCCAGTATTTGAGATTTTATAGGAAGAATATATTTGTATATTGCTTATGTAATTGAAAGTGACTATCAATTTTAAAAAGAGAATGTGTATTGTATAGTTTTACTATCATATGCAGATCTTTAAATTGTAATAGGTGGGGCTGGCAGGATGGCTCAGTGGTCTAAAGCACCTGCTTAGGAACACTTAGGTGTGTGTGGGGGTCAGCGGTTCAATTCACAATACCACATGCTGTTCCAGCCCCACCTCCAGGGCAGGCTGAACCAGACATAAATAAATAAATAAATAAATAAATAAATAAATAAATAAATAAATAAATAAATAAATGAGTAAATACATTGCAATAGGTAACTGTGCCAGGGAACTTTTTTGGACCAAAACAAAAGAAGACAAAAGATAGGGTGAATGTGTTTCCTCTATGTCATAGTTAATCATTTAAATAAAGCTTTGGTGGGGCTGGGAGATAGCTTAGTAGAATAAGCACTTGCCTGGCAAGTGCAAGGTCCTGAGTTCAATCTCCAGTGCCACCAAAAAAAAAAAAAAAAAAAAAAAAAAAAAAAAAAAAAAAAAAAAAAAAAAAAAAAAAAAAAAAAAAAAAAAAAAAAAAAAAAGAACCAAGATAATGCACAAGATCACTACTATAGTTTGCCTAAAACCACGTACAAAAAACTAAAAGGTAAAGGCTGATCTTGTTAAATAAAGCTTAGTTTTAGAGTAAAAACATCATAGGTCATAAAATATACAAAATTTCCTGAAATTGTTAAGGTAAAATATGAATTTACACTTGTTGTGAGCTTCTCTAGTCTCTGGCTCATGAGGAAACTTGGAAAGTACTGAGGCCACTGTCTTTGCTTTAAGGGCTAACAACAGGCTAGGGAAGCTTAAAGATTTCTCCAAGTCACACATGGTTCGTACTCATTATTTTGAGACAAGGTTTCTGACATGTGTTAAGGCGAGACAAAATATTTTATGCAAAACTATTGAACTAAATAGAGTAAAGATAGGAGTTTATAACCAGACCAAAAGAACAGTTATTCGAAAATTATTGAAGAGACTATTAAAATTGGATTTATAAGCTTCTTATTTAATGCATGCAAGGACTTAGATGTAAAGAGTAAGAAATGAAGATAATTTGATGGTGTCACTAAACAACCTTTATAGGGCTTTTACTAAGAGCTGGTGAAAGTTAAACCCCTGTAGAGAAGCATGGATACTGGCTATCCAAGAAGGTTTTATTACCAGGGAAACACTTTCTCTTCTTCCTATCATTTCTTGCTAGTTCCTTCCAACCCATAATAGCTGCTCCTGAAAATGGTATGCTAAAGTAGAATTTAAAATGGCTTCTTACGGATGGCTCAGTGGTCTAAAAGTGCCTGCTTGGAAAAGCTTGGGTGGCTTCAGGGACCTTGGTTCAATCCCCGGCACCACATGCAGTGCCAGCCCTGTCCTTGGGGAGGGCTGAGCCGGCCATAAAAATGAGTGAATAAACAAACAAAGGTTCTGAAACAAGAAAATAAATAAATAAATAAATAAAATTTTTAAAAAAATAAAATGGCTTCTTAGACTTTGAAAAATTTTAAATAGTTAAAATACAAAGAAAATAGTAATAAAGAAACCAATCTCATTTATAATAGCTACAAAAATAATTAACTTATTAAACACCTGGTATTAAATTTAACCTGAGGTGAAAAACTCTATACAGTGAAGAAAATTTATTAAATCCTAATTAAAGAAATCAAAAAGAACACCAAAACTGGAAGGATCCCCATGTTCATTAATTGGAAGAAACAATACTGAGAAAGTGTTCACAGAATTTCAAGTGATCTGTAGAGTTAATGCACTCTCTAAACACCAATGTCATTCTTTACAAAAATAGAAAAATAAAACTTAAAATTATGTGGAGCCTTGGAAAATATCAAACAACTAAAAAAATATTTACCAAACAAAAAGAAAAGGAAATACTGCAAGAAATATTACATTACCTTATTTTAAAAACAATCATACTATGGTACTAATGAAAACAGCATGGCCTAAAAGCAGACACACAGACGAATATGGCAGATGAGAATTAAGAAGTAAAATCACACATCTGTGGCTAACTAATTTTCCACAAAGTTGTTAAAAATACAAAGTAGAGATTGAACAATTTTTTCAATAAATTGATCTGTGGATATTTGACATCTACAGATAGAAAAATGAAACTGGACACCTATCTCTTACCACTTTCAAAACTCAACAAAAATAGCTTAAAGGCTTAAAGATAAGACCTGATGTTGTGAAACTACTAGAAGAAAATACACAAGAAACAATTCAAGATGCTGGAATGAGCAAGGGCATTCTGGACAAGACTGATGTACTACAGAAATGAAAGCTAAAGTTGACAAACAGGATGGTATCATTTCTACAAAGAAATAGTTACCAGAAAATAAAACCTATAGAATAGAACAAAGTATTTTAAGCTGATATTCTGATAAGAGGTTAATATCTAGAATACCTAAAGAATGCCAGAAAATAAATAACAACAAAATTAGTCCAATTAAAAAGGTTGGTAATATATTTAAATAGATACTTCTCCAGAGAGGACATACAAATGGCCAATGACATATAAAATGGCCCAACATCACTATTAGGGCAGTAATTCAAACCCAAACAAGATGTTACCTCACTCCTTTAAGAAGGGCTCTTGTCAAAATGACGAAAAAATAAGAGTGGTCAAAGATGAGTTGAAAAAGAATTATTGTACATGAATGATGGGTTTACAAATTAATGTAGCCATTCTGGAAGCAGTAAGGAACACTATATAGAACTCCTCAGAAAAATTAAAAACAGAACTCTCACATGCCCAGCCATCCCACTCCTGGATACACACTAAAAAGAAATGACATAGTTATATCGAAGATACATCTATATTCCCATGTTTACTAAAGCACTATTCACAGTAGCAAAGGTATGGTAGCAACATATGTGTCCATCAGCTGCTTGATGAGTGGAAGAAGAAAATGTGGGACATGCATGCAGCACAGTGCTACTCAGCCATGGCAAAGAATAAAATGTTTTTGCAATAACAGGGATGGAACTGGAGATCCTTATGGTAAGTGACACAAGCCAGGTGCAGGAATACAAGTACCACATGACCTCATCCACAAGTAAAATATTAAACACATCTGATCTAACAGAAGTTGAGAGTAAAATAGTTGTTACCAGAAATGGGGGAGGTAAGGAGGAAAGAGGAATAGGGAAAAGTTGATGAACAGGTACTAAGTCATAGTTGTACAGGAGCAAAACACTTGGAGTGCTATTCCACCTCAGGCTGACTGCCAGTAACAAGTACTTGTTGCATATCTCAAAAAGCTAGAAGAAAGGCTTTTGAGTGTTTTCCGCGAAAACAAATGTTCAGTGTTTGAGGGTATAGACATGAAACGTTATACAATGTGTGAAAGCAAACAGGCAACAAAACATCACACAGTAGCCTACTGATATATAAAATTTTTATGTTTTTATGTATGTTTGAAACAAATTTAAGTTTTAAAAACAAAAAGAAATAAAATGTGTTTTCTAATTTCTAAATTATTTATAGAATAGAACTATGTCTCCCATTAAATGGTTTAAAGAAATTCCTTTTGAAATTTTTTTACTCACACAAATATCAGGAAATTATACCAATTTTGAACTATCCACATCCTCTCCAAAGAGAAAACATGAAATAATGTTTATACTAAAAATGATAGAGCCTTATTTAATCCCTCTTCTCTCAATTTTAAAAACAAATTCTAAGGGGCCAAAGAAAACATATTATTATGAAAGTGTAGTTCATTTTTCAAAGATGTTATTACTTTTTTTCCTCACACAGTATGAAATTTCATGCGGTAGCTCAAGTAACTTTTACAGCTAAACACATGGGTTGGGGCAGCATCTAGTCATGGTCCATAGAAAGCCTGAAGACTTATGAGGATACCACGGGGCCTCATTGACATGGGCTGATACTGGCTTTCTTACATATCTGAGAATGGGTATTGTCTCATTTACCTTTCTCTTATTTCTGGAAAAAAATACCTTACCTCAAAATTAAGGAAGGCAAGATTTATTTAGCTCACAGTTAGTGGAGGCTTCAACCCATACTTCACTGGCTCCCAGGCAGAGTGGCACATGGAAGAGGGCAGCCATTCATGGCAGTGGAGAAAGTAAATAAGGAGCAAATGGAGGGGCAGCTGTTCTGGCAATTAACAAGCCTCAATCTCTTACCCGTATCACATACAGATTACTCACCTCATAGTGAGTGTAGCACTCATACACATAATCCCAGCATTTCATCATGAATTGATCACAACCTCTAGGAGTCTACCCATGAGTGCAAGAGGTTTTAGGGGGATGTCTAGACACAACATTACATGTATAACTAGACATAACTTGTATGAAAGAGTCTCCAGAATGTTATATTTTGGGGACACTATTCCTAGGAGCAAAATGGGGAAAAAAAGGTTAAGTAAATTTCTTTTCTTTAAAGATATACAGTGTTAAATTTCTGATGGCTATAGTTTACATACACATTTCTGTTTGGCTATGGAAAGTTAGGCTTTCTCATTAAGCACGTTGGTTGGTGGCCTAAGGCTGGTACCAACAATTTTGTTTCTTGGAAGAGTTGTTGGGATTTGAGGTTGGGCCAAGTATAGCTACAGAGGCCAATGAGCACTTACAGATGGAGATAATTAGCATATTAAAAATAGGTCAGCCAGATTTTTTTTTAAATCAGGAAGTAGAGGGGTAAAGGCGCTTTCTGGCAAGACTATAGAAACTGTGTGGACTGAGGAAATGTGATTCAACTCTGGTATGAGAATGGTGTTTAGCTTGAACCAGGTTTCTAAAGACTGAGGCAGGACTTCCTTTCACTGAAAACCATGAAGTTGGCGGGCTTTCTAGGGGCCTGCCTTGAAATTCTGCTCCAAGGTTACTGTTTTGAATTTTGTTTAAAAGTCTTAGAATAAGAGATGCTTGGATTCAGAAGACACGGGATAAACACCATGAATTCAATTGCTTTCTAATGCATAGTAGAGGAAGTGGAATTTGTGATACCACCTCCCACTGAGAAGGGATTACAGAAGAAGGCAGTAGATGGGAAAGAAGGCCCTAGAACAAAACCACTTGGGCAATTTTTCTAATCCTAAGGCAAAGCCTGAGACTGAGCTAAGATTTGGGCTCTATCAATGGGTACTGCTTAGTTGCCAGATAATTCACTATAGTTTCCTGAAGTTCCGATTCAGAGTCAGATCATATTTCCACCCTTTCCTGAAACCTAATTATGTTTAAAAAGGAGTTAGAGGGCAACTGTTGTGGAATAGCATTTCTTAGTGCATGCAAAGGGCATAGATAATTGAATTCAGAATTACCCATGTGGGTTAAAAAAGTTATAATATTTATCAAAAACTAACAATTTCTCAGTTCTCATGATCATCTGGATTTATGGTTAACCATCTTGCTGACTGTACTCACCACATATCATGCAAATGCAAAAATATTGACAATTACCTATCATCTTGTAGAACCTTGAAAATCTTCTATAGCTTTTAATTTTAAAAATGTAGAGAAGAACCGCTGAGTTTTTATGAAACACTCAAAAATTAGAAGAAAAATGATGAGCCTCGGTTAATTTCACTGCCAACCTACTTTGGTGTCAGAGTGATGCCTGTCATTCCTTCAGTGGTCTAACTCTATAATTAAAAACATCTTTCCTCCTGATGTCAAGATTGGGTTTTGGGTTTGTCACTATGTTGAAAACTTCAAATAGTAGATAGATGTTTTTGCTTTATTTCTACACGTAGATGGGAAAGGAATTTCCATCTTTGTTTACTGGTCAATTGCTTTTAAATATCCAAAGCTTACTGTTGTGGTTTGTGTCTGGTTGTCCCCCCAAAGCCTCATGGAGTCACTGGGTGGGGACTTCTAGAGTTTGAGACTTGATCCTTGATCCCTGGGATTATGGGTTTTAGTACTGATGGGATTATGGGTGGAAGTACTTCTGGGATTATGGGTGTAGCCTAGGGCGGGGGCTAAGGTGGAGAGCCTGAATGTAATATAAAGAGAGACAGAGAGACAGACTAGAGCTCTAGCTGTTGCTGTTGCTCTGCTGCCGTGTTGGTTGGCTACATCTGCCGCCATTTTGTTGCTGTTCCGCCGCCATGAACTGGATGCTCTCTGCTCTGTTCCACTCAGCCTTGGGCCAGCCGAATATGGACTGAAACCTCCACAAACTGTGAGCTAAATAAACCTTTCCTTCCTTCATTTTGAGTGTTGGGTATTTGTTCCAGCAACAAGCAAAAAGTAACTAAAACAGAACTTGGTACCAGAGAAGTGGGGTCGTTGCTGTGACTATACCTGACAATGTGGATTATAAGCTTTTGGAAATGGCTTACGGGAAGAGATAGGAAAGGTTCAGAGATGTCGGCTGAAAACAAAGCTGTAGAACGGCTTCGGCTGTTTAGCTTGGGCGATTCTGGTCAGAGCTTAGACCAGAAGACTGACAGAAGGCCTGCCTGTAAAGATCAGGCTGAGGAGGTTTCTGCTGGAAAAAAGGACAGCATTGGTCATTGGACTCCAGATGATTTGTGCTATGGATTGGCTGAAAGTCTTTCAGAATTTTGCTCGTGCCCAGAGACTTTGCCTAAGACTGAGATTAAGCATGGCGGACTGATT
>PVJA010047429.1:0-14653 GCA_004027025.1 Myocastor coypus
ATATATATATATATATAATTTTTTTCTCTTCCCTTTCTTCTTTCTCTTTTCCCCATATCACTTTCCCTTTCTTTTTGAAGTTTCTTCACCATAATAAATTGAACTCATAGCATTCTTCAAACATAATAACAACATTGTCATTACTAGTGTACATACCTAACACACTTGATGGATTTTATCGTGTGTATAAGTACTTTGCTGTTACTTTTATTGTTGACTTTTAAATTATTTAATCTTTAACAATGGAGGGGGCCCGGCAGGACGGCTCAGTGTTCTAAAGCACCTGCTTAGGAAAGCTTAGGAGATTGCAGGGACCGCGGTTTGACCCCCAACACCACGTGCTGCACCAGCTCTGCCCTCAGGGCAAGCTGAGCTGGCCATAAAAATAAACAAATAAACAAACAAAAGTTCTGAAACAAGAAAAACAAAAACAAAAAACAATGGAGCTGCCTACAAATTGACTACTAAATCTTTTAATATAACTGTAATCATGAAAAATGTCATCATTTTCTGATATAGAAAACTGTTCCAAATTTGCCTTGAAATTTTCCCACCCCAGATCTGCGATCAACTATTTTCTCCCTCAACCCTGTCTCATTTGATGAAGAAATAATCCTTAGACACCAGAATCTATGGATGTGGGAAGTGGTCAATGACACTGTGGTGGTCCTTATTGCCTAGCACTTTTAATAGCTAGAAGTAGGAAACCTCTTTTATTTTTAGAGAAAAATGAATTTATTAAAAAATACTTAGAAAAAAAATAAATAAAAATACTTAGTTCAAATTTATGATTCAGTGGTATTAATTTGTTTTATGCTTAATGTTATTTTTCTGCTGAAAATCTTACTTAACATATATAACATATCTTAGATATATAACAAAGGAAATGCCAATATTTTTTTAATGAGAAGAATATATTTATTGAGGGAAAGAAAGCTCCTGTTAGAGAGAGGGACAGGAGGGGGGTCCTGAGTGGGTGTCCCCCAGAAGCTGTCTCTTTCAGGGACTTTTATAGAGAAGATGTGGGAACTCACTTAGGTGAGTGTGAGGTGGGATAAAACTGTGGTCAACCAATGAGATTACAAGCACCATTGCTCAGGTAAAATTGATTAACATCGGTATCCAATGGGAAGGCAAGTCACATAGCAAGCAGGCAAGAACACCACCTATTGAGCTTGGGCTCCTAACTCTTTCCAGGGTCTTTTAAGGTGATTGATACTTATTTAGCATATCAATCCCTGATGATCATCCTTAAGGAAGTATGTAGTTGCTTCTGTTTACTCTTGCCTTGAGATCTGGCCCATGGTGGAGAAGTGTCTGTCTTTATTTGGAAAGTCAGCTTGTCTTCCATGTCATCCTTGAGAGCCTGGCCCTGTCTGACTGCCTAAAATATTTCTATCTAATTCAGTTGCCCACAACATTCCCCTCTCTGAAGAAGTAACCTGAACTGCCATGAGGGAAGCCAATATTTTTAATAAAACTGTTGAAATTAGATTTTTTATTTTTAAAGAGAGTATACACTAGAATTAAACCAAAAAATTATAAGTGATACAGAATTTCACTTAACAAAGTAATATGAATTTCTCAGTATTTATTGTAATACCTAGTACTGTCTTGCAATCAGTTATGCATGTAAAATTGGAAGAAGAAAGAAATTAAGAAGAGAAAGAAGTTCAACTGCAAAAAAGAGATGAGGGCTGGCCAAATAGTTGAGTGATTAAAGTGCCTGCAAGCAGACACAGGGGCCAGGGTTTCAATCCCCAAGCCTACTGTATAGGCCCTGCTCCAGGGGCACATTAAGTCAGCAATTGAAACTGAGCCTGGTGATGCACGTCTATAATCCCAGCTCTTGGGAGGTTCTAAACAGGCGGGCCACTATGAGTCTGATCTAATAGTGAGGCCCTGAACACCCTGTAGATCCTTTCCTAAAAGAAAAAAAGAGAGATGAAACAAATCGAAGTACTAACTGCTTCTTTTTGTAGACCAACAGAAATGTGCAGTACAGTTATCCAAACCATCTTACTGACATACATAGGTAAATCTCTTTCCCCCACTTCCTCTCCTGTCCTCCTGAAATCAGTAACTCTTTCCTCTTGAATAAGTTCCTTCCTTTTCCCCAGTATCTATTATATTCTTCAGATTCCATTTTTCTCTTTCTGATTCTCACACTAATGAAACAATATGATGTTTGCACATACAGGTCTGATTTATTTCACTTAAGAGCATGTTCCCTAGTTGCATCCATTTATGAACAAAAGACTCAAATTTATCCTGTTTTATAGCTGGATAATATGCCGTTATGTAAAAATACTACATCTTCTTTTTCCTGGATTTCTTCCAGGATTTAGTTATGACAAATTGTACTTCTGTAAACACGGATGCACATATATTGCTGTGGTATGAGATTTTCGGTTCTTCTGGAAAAATATCCAGGAAGGGAATAGCTGGCTTGAATGGGAAGACCAAGCTTAGCTTTTACTTTTCATATGGCCTGGGGTGGGGCTGGCACAGCATGTGGTGCTGGGGGTTGAACTGCAGTCTCTGCAATTATCTAAGCTTTCCTAAGCAGGTGCTTTAGACCACTGAACCATCTCGCTGGCCCCAAGCTTAGCTTTTAAAAGAATCTCCACATTAATTTCCATAATGGTTGTACCAGTGTGCATTCCCAGCAACAGTGTAGAAGGGTTGCTTTTACTACACAACACCTCCAGAATTTGTTATTAGCTGTCTTCTCGATGTTAGCCGTATTTCTGGGGTGAGATGAAATCTCAAAGATGTTTTAATTTACACTTCTCAAATGACCAATGATGTTGAACACTTTTTCATATATTTACTTTCCATTTGTATTTCCTCCTCTTAGAAGTAGAAGTATATATTCATCTCAGATGACCATTTTTGGATTGGGTCTATGAATTTGAGGGCCCTGATTTTTTTAAAGAAATTCTTTATATGTTCTAAATAGAAGACCTTTGTTGGAGGGACAATTGGCTATAATTGTTTTCCCAGATGGGTTCTCTTTTTACTCTGTTGGAAATTTGCTTTAAAGTGCAGAAACTTTTCAAAAAGATGGGATCCCAGTTGTTGATTCTTTGAAGTATTTCCCATACAGTTTAGTTTTTGTTTGTGGACTCTCTGCCTACCTCTATGTCTTTAAGATTTCTACTTACATTTTCCTGCAGTAGACTTAGTGTTTCTATTTTAATATTTAAATCTTTGATCCATTTTTATTGTAGTTTTCTGTGTGATTATAGACATGTGCCTAGTTTTAGCCTTTGGCATGTGGAAAGCCAGTTTTTCCAGCATCATTTATTAAAGAAGCTATCTTTTTTCCAATGAACATGTTTGGCCCCTTCATCAAAGATAATGTGGCTAAGTGTGTTTGCAGTTGTGTATGCATCTTCTGATCTGTTCCATTCATCCTCAGGTCTGTTTGTTTTGCCAGTACCATGTTGGTTCTATTACAGTAGGTTTTAAGAATAATTTTAAGTTAGGGTTATACTCCCTTCCTTCCCTTTGTTTCCCAGGACTACTTTTGATATTGTTGGTCTCTTCTGGTTCCAACTGAATTTGAGGAGAGTTTTCTCTAGCTCTGTGAGGTAGACTACCGGAATTTTAATCATGATTGCATTGAATCTGTATAACAGTTTTGAGCTTATGGCCATTTTCAAAATGTTGATTGTTTATATCAAGAGTATGGGGTATTTTCCCATTTTATCAAATCTCTTTCAATCTCTTTTCTCAGTACCATAATATTCACTGTATAAATCTTTTATGTCCTTTGTGAGATAGATTCCTAAGTATTACATTTTTTTGGATAATATTGTGAAAGGGACGATTTACCTAATTTCTCTCTCAATGTATTCATTGTTTGTGTACAAAAATTCTACTGATTTTTGGGTGTTGATTTTATATCCTGTTTTGTTGCTGAATTTGATGGTTAAATCTATAAGACTCTTGATGGAGATTTTGGGTCCTCTATGTAAAGCATCATGTCATCTGCAAATGATAATTTTACTTCTTATTCCCTTTATTTTTCACTCTTGTCTAATTGCTCTGGCTAATTTTTCCAGAATTATACTGAATAGGAGTAGAAACAGTGGAAATCTTTGTCTTGTTCCTGATTTTAAAGTAAAGGCCTTCCATTTTTGTCCATTTATTGTGATGCTGGCTGTTGGTTTCTCTAGATGACTTTTATCAGGTTGTGATATAGACCATCTGTAGAATTTTCTTTTTCATGAATGATTGCTGGTCTTTGTCAAAACCTTTTTCTGCATCTATTAAGATGATCATATGGTTTCTGCTCTTGGCTCTCTTGATATGGTGTATTACATTCATGGATTAGTATACTGAACCATCTCTGAATTTCTGCAATGAATCCCACTTGTTCATGCTGTATAATCTTCTTGATGATTTCCATCCTGTTTGATAGTATTTTTCTGTATTTTTTAGGGGAGGGCCTACAGAGTGTTCAGGGTCTCACTACTAGATTAGACTCATAGTGATCTACCTGTTTACAGTCTCCCACACGCTGGGGTCACAGGTGTGTGCCACCATGCCCAGTCTCAATTGCTGTCTCAGCGTGCCCCAGAGGCTGGGATGGCACATGTCCAATAGTATTTTATTGAGGAGTTTTGCATATATATTCATTGGAGACATTGGCCCATAGTTCTCTTTTTTTAGTTAGCTTTTTCTCTGGTTTTGGAATCAGTAATATTTGCTTCCAGGAAAGAGTTTGGGAAGATTTCTACCCTTTAAATTTCATTGAATATTTTGAGAAAATTTGGCATTAAATCCTCTGTGCATTTCTTGTAGAATCTTTCTCTGAATCCATTGGTGCCTGAGCTTTTCTATGTTGGTAGGTTTTTATTACACATTCAATGTTATTTCTCATTATTGGTGTATTCAGTTTGTATATATTCTTTTAACTCAGCTTTGACATTTCATATGTGTCTAGGAAAGTATCCACTCCCTTGTGTTTTCCATTTATGAGAGTAAAGATTTTGGAAGTAGGTATTGATTATCTTCTGAATTTCTCTAGGGTCCATAGTAATTTTGCCCTATTCTTTCTTTCTTTTTAAATGTATTTAGGACAGGGTCTACAGGGTTTCATTATGTAGACTGGACTCATAGTGAGTCTCCTATTTTCAGCTTCTCAATCGCTGGGATTATAGCACATAAAAAAGATTCAAACAGATATCCAAGATATTAGGAAGCCCCTTGAAAGCTGGCAAAATCACTTGAAAGAACCAATTGTTTGATTCTTTTATTCTTGCATTGCTTTATCTTTAAGTATTAATTTCTGTTCTAATCTTTGTAATTTCCTGCATTCTTTGGGCTTTGGGCATGACTTGCTCTTCATTTTCTAGGAGCTTAAGGTCCAGTGTAACATCATTTATTTCGGCTTGTTGTGTATTCCTAATGTGTGAATTTTCTGGTATAATTTTTCCTCATGGAACAGCCTTTATTGCAACCCACAGGTTTCGGTAAGTTGTATCTGTATTTTCATTTGATTGTAAATATTTTTAAATTTCTTCTTTAATTTCATCTGTGACCTACTGGTTGTTTAGGAGGTTGTTATTTAATGTGTTTATCATGTTTTTTGCAGTTTCTTTTGTCAATAATTTCCATGTTTATTGCACTGTGATCACATAGTATGCATGGGATAATTTCAAATGTTTTGCATTTACTTTAGAGTTTTCTGTGTGATAATGTGTGGTCTATTTTGGAGAATGTCCTATCTGCTGCTGAGAAGAATGTGTATTCTGTTGTTGCTTAGTGAAACACTCTATAAAGGTCAACCAAGTCAATTTATTCACAAGTTTGGTTTAGTTCTGTTATTTCATTGCTGATTTTTTGCCTAGTTAATCTATTTCTTTGTAACAGTGGTTTGTTAAAGTCCCCCATTACTATTGTAATATTGTTCATTTGGTTTTTCATGTCTTTTAAAATGTATCTTATGTAGGAGGATACTCCTACATGGGTGCATATATATTTATAATCGTTATCTCTTCCTCTTGAAGGTTTCACTTAACAAGTATGTAGTGACCCTTTTTATCTCTTTGCATGATGATTTTTGGTTTGAGGTTGATATTGTCAGCTAACCAGTGTAGCTACCCTCACTTTTTTCTGATACCCTGTGGCATAGAGGATTGCTTTCCATGCTTTGATTTTTAGTCTATAAATTTCCTTTTGAGTTAAATGTGTTTCTTGTATGCAGCATATTGTTGGATTTTATTTCTTAATCCACTTTGTTAATTTTTTTTCTGGATTGGTAAATTGAGGCCATTTACATTGATGGTTATAACTGATACATATTGGCTTATCTTTGTCTTGTTTTTTTCTTGCTATAGGTTCCATACTCTTCCCTCTTTTTAATAACTTGCTCTGTTTGGTGGATCCTTTCTGTTGTTCTTAAAGCTGTGATCACTTATGTCTCTTTCTAGAATATGTCAATACTCTTTGTAGGGTTAGTTTGATGGTGATGAATATCTTCAATTGTTCTTTGTCATGGAAGGATCTTCTTTCACTACTGAGTTTTCATAGACAGTTTTGTGACGTATATCAGTTTGGGTTGAAGTTATTTTCTTTCAGTACCTGGGATACTTCACTCCAAGCTCTTCTTGATTTTATGGTTTTTGTCAAGAGTCCTGCCATGATTCTGATGGGTTTTTCATTGTAAGTAAAAGCTTTCTTTTCTGTAGCAGCTTTAATGTTATGTTTTTTTTTGTTTGTTTGTTTGTTTTTTTTTCTTTTTTTTTCTTTTTTTTTTTTTTTTTTTTTTTTTTTTTTTTTTTTTTTTTTTTTTTTTTTTTTTTTTTTTTTTTTTTTTTTTTTTTTTTTTTTTTTTTTTTTTTTTTTTTTTTTTTTTTTTTTTTTTTTTTTTTTTTTTTTTTTTTTTGCTGAATTTCTGAGGTCTCAGTTATTATGTGTATAGGTGTAGCTTTATTGTGCTTACGTCTGTGTGGAGTTCTATATGCCTCACTTATCAGTATGTCAGGTTCTTTTCTCATGTTTGGACAATTTTCTGCTAGTACTTCTGCAAATAGTATTCTTATGTCATTTGTGCCTCTTACTGCTTCATTGACACCTACTATTCTTATATTATTTTTCTTTGCATAGTCTTATAGCTGCCGAGTTATTGTTTCTTGGTTCCTTGTTAGTTTTAAGAGATATTTTACTTCACATTCATTCATTGCAACATTGTCTTCAAGGTCTGAAAGTCTGTCTTCAGTTTCACTCAAGCAATTTTGCCAGCTTTCAATGGTTTCTTAATATCCTGGATATCTGCTTGAATCTGTTTTATGAATTCTAGTTCTTCCCTGTTTTGTTCATTCAGTGTTTCCATCATTTTTTTCTACTGTCCTCTATTTTTCTACTTCTTCTTTAGCTGTGCTGAGTAATTGTTTCAGGACTGCTGTCCTTTATTCTTGGACTTGAGAGATTATTTCTGATTTTATCTCTTCTACACTCTGATGGATTTGTTTCTTTACTTCAGTTGCTATCATTTTAGAGATTTCAGGTATGTTTTTTCCAAGTTTTTGTATATCATGTGTCCTGGATTTGTTCTGGGTGGGCTAGAGGATTGCAACTGCCCTTTGCTCCTGTGTTTTCGCATAATTGACGTATCCAGTAATCACTCAGACAGAGTCCCTCAGGCTACTCAGAGCCCACCAAAGTTCTTAAATGGCTCCAGGAAAGCTCTGTGCCTGTGCATACTGGGTCCACAGCTCACAGTCCCCCTGCCATTTCTATGACAACCAGGAATTTGTTTGTCCTCAGCCACAGGCAGGTAGCTTTGGCATAAGACCTGCTTTTTCCTCCTTCTCATTCCCATGCAATACTTTTCTTGCTGCTAGTATTTTGTACCTAAAACCTAATTTCTTGTTATCAAGTACCCAGGCTTCCATCCCTGAGACTGCAGGACATGACCTTTGTCCCCTCTGCATTAACAGAAACTGCTCAGAGAATTCTGAACTCACACTAGTGAGGGAAAGTGGTACAAACAATGGATGGATCTGATCTCTTCCTGGGGTTTACATATCAATCTAGACTTAGAAAAGTCCTGAGCTGAACGTCAAAATCCTCACAAATTCAAGGAGCCCTCTGAGGTAAGTGGCTTTGGCGGAAGGCCTCTTTACACCATTCCAAATTTCAGTGCGATGGCCTATTCAAAAAGAGATGATCAAAGCAAAGTCAATACTTTTAATCAATAAAGTCTTAGAAAGCAAGCAAGGGAACAGACATTTCTGAGACAGGATGCACATCCTGGGAAAACACCAAGTTGATATCCTTAGCAAAAAGAAACAGTTCATTTAAAAGCAATTTCACAAATGATCCTGGAATATGATGGTGAATCCTAGATGGAATTCCAAAAAAGGAAAAAAAAATGAATAAAAATTAAGTAAATCTGCATGAAATATAGAGGACTCAAATAATAAATCTGTAAAGTATGGCAGACTGAATCACAATATATCCATTTTGGTTAGTGGTAACCTATGTCAATGCTAGTACTAAGATGCCACTGGTAGCAGAAACTAGGTTTGCTGTCTATGAATGATCTTCACAACTTTTTCATAATGTGAAATTATTATGTAATAATAGATTATTTCAGAAGAAGATTTAACATTCAAATATGTTCAAAAAGAAGAAAATGGGACAAAGTTTATACTTGTGCCTAAAGGTATGAAAACATGTAAATATTGATATTTCATGCACATTTCCAGAAATTATTTCAGGAAATCATCTTTATCTGAAACTAGTCCTGTGCACATAGAGAGTTACATTACAAAGCCCAGAAGTGCTATCAAGTCCTTGACCCTTAACAATGGCCAGGAGAAGCTTTTGATGAATGCAAATAAATATAATTCACATCTCCTGCAGAACTACATACTGAGAATATTCTTGTACTCTATTGTCTCAGTATTTTCAGATTAATCTCCTAAAATGAACTCTTTTCAGCTGTCTGAAATAGAAAACCTATTCTTAAAAGCACACCCATAAAAGTAGAAGAGCTAGTTACAAGCTCCTGTGCCCATCACCTGTCTTTGCTAGTCACCAAGATTCTCTCAAATCTCCCCTCCATGCCTTCAGATTCTTGCCTTGAATATTGTAAGGCAAATCCCAGTCATCAAAGACATCACGTGCACTTTCTCTTCAAATACTTCTGGGAGTGCCTACTTACAATTCACTATGCTAGGAGGTAAATATAGAGATCAGATACACAGATACGGCTGTCACTAAAAAGGAAAAGCATTGGCAGAAACCTAACTCACAGAGTGACAAATATTGTGGATAGAAGTACAGATAAATTCCTGTAGGTGTTCAGAGGAAGAGTGGAGGATTTCAGCCTGAACAGCTAAGAAAAATCTACAGAATGCAGGCAACATCTGTCTTGGCCTGTACATGACTACAGGTGCAACATAATCAGGGAGGGGCCAGGAGGATCGGAACAGGACAAGCTTGTGCCCACCCCTATGTCCTTTAAATGAACACAGTGGATGAGGGACCTCAGAACAAAACTCTTCCTCCAAAAACTTGACTCATCCTCATGAGATAAATGTGAGTGGCGATGTGTACCTGATTTGGCTAGGAGAACCCAAAGAAGGTAAACATTTTTCTGAGCCTGACAAAATGAGGACTCAAAGTTAAATAGTGTTTTCAGCAACGAAGGCGCAATTCTTGTGCGCCTATGTTTGTGTTTTTATCACAAATATTGCCGTAAACATATGAAGATCTCAGAGTGAGAAGAGACAATTCTAGAATTAAATTTAGGCTTGGAGGTAGTGACATGACACAATTAACAGTCTTGAGATGACAAGAACTTTCTCAAGATGTCTGTGGAGGAAAAAGAAAAACTGAATATGAGAAGGGAAGAAATGATTACCAGAGTTACAAGCTTTTCTTAGCGAAGTGGCAGCAAAATCATGAGCCAAGATGTGGGAGCAGAACTTGATCGGATGCCATGGAAGCCAAAGTGGTGGTAACTATGCGTTCCAGGTTCTTCTCATGCCTGAGATGTGTGCTTCTGTTCTGCTACTCCACCAGTGTTCAGGGCACAGCATGGTATGTCCCTATCACAACCATATGTAGTGTCCAGTCAAAATTGATAGTTTAAATTCATAGTCAGCCAGACCTAGAAGGCCCACATGGTCTTTTCTAGTGTGTTGGTTAGACTTGTACAGTTAGATGGAGCTCTCCGAGGGGCCACCATCTCCCACACTGCCCCTTGCAGGTCCTAACAGTTGTGTTGAACAAAGATTCATTTCATGTGAAAACAGGGTTGAAGAAAGCTTGAAGGTTGACCGTGTGGAGATCTCAGGCTTCATAAATAGTGATAAAGAAATCTTAGCCACTTCAGTTAGAAAAATAAGGCAGTGATCCGAAGAGATAACTCTGGGAAGATGTTTGAATTTCCAGAGCCATCATGTTCATTGTGTTCAATAACAATGAAATGATTGAACAGAGTAAGTTCCCACAGTCAAGGCATGGCTTAAGTGTCAGACCTGGGGCCAGGCCACTAACTCAGACACCATGCTGATTTTAAAATGATATTCAATGCTAAGTTATTCCCCCAAATATTTTTGGTTAAATAGACAGTTTCAAAGCAATAGTAGATGTGAGTCCTGGATATCACACAGTCTTAAGAAATGTTTCAAAAATAACAATCAATATAGAATCAAGACATTTTAAAGATGATTTTAAGTTATCCTAAACTTTTGTTCTTAGAGAAACAAAGCGATTCCTGCCAACACCATGATGTTGAGTCAGCAGGTTTCCTCTTTTAAGTGCCTTCAGAATGGAGGGGAAAAACACACTCTGGAGATGTAAGCAATAGCCTGAGAGATCATGGTAGAGGATAGAATTTCATGATGCTTTCATGTACGCAGTAGTTTAGAACTTGAAAGAATAAATAGAATAAAGAAAAAATTTCTTATTATAGAAGATAACAATCATACAATAAGCTCCAAACTTATGAACAATTGGCAACATTTTGCAGGTGTAACTTAAGAGACTGATTTTGTTGGCTACAAGGAGCGCCAACTTACAAAGATTATCGCAGAATGTAACATGTTTGTTGGTCAGAACCTCAGCGTTGGTATAGAGTTTTTATGATAAGACTCATTTCCCCATATATCATACAGTTTATCCCTTATAACAAATGGTGGAGGCAGGTAATATTATTTATTCTACTGCAATAAAGGAAACCTCGGGTTACAGCCATTGCTCACTTTCCATTACAGTAACATTGACAGAAATCAGGCAGAAAAAATGTGTGCTCCATCAAACCCCTTTGGGTCCTGAGCATCAGCTTGGTATAACTGTGGGGTGGTTAACCAGAGCCTGGTGGATCTCTTGCCAGCCACTGCCACTGGATACCCCACCTGCACAGTGATGCAGCCCAGCAGCACATAGCCAGGGCAGCAACTGAAACCTCAGACACCACTCCAGGTGAGGCATCAATGGCTTCCCAGATCCATCTGACATCACCTCCATTCTTCAGGTGACAGTGTACACACACGGGAAGAGATGTTTACTCCTCATGCAAGTAGGACCCAGGGATAGAAAGCAGCACTTCAGCAAAATCCCTTCACTTTGGCATTGTTCATGAAAGTTTTAAGCACCTTTATGTTTCTGATCCTAAAAGGTGGAATCTTAAAATTATCTTTGAGGCCTATCATTGCCTTACTGTAGGAAAGACACAAGAGCAGTTTCCTTGGGGAGGCAACTTTAACTTTCAGAAGAAAGGATGGATGTGGTGAATTAAAGGTGAGCAATAAATGCTGTGACTTACATCTCTTGCACATGCAAAAATAGCTCCTAAATTTATATTAAATTGTACAATCTAATGATAGTAACACCTTACTTAATAATGAGGACACCCAAGAAATGCATCATTAGGTGGTTTTATCATTGTGCATTGAAGGCATCAATGATATGGCTTACTCCACAATGTAGAGACAATGTAGTGGATATAGAGAGCTTACTTAGCCTATTCTTCATAGGGCCATGTGAAACAAACAAAAAAAAAAAAACATGAAATTAGCTTAAGCAGAAGAGAAAATTGATGCAATCTAGGGATGTGGTAAATGAGACGTGCGAGACTGCCCCTGATGGAGAATAAACGATGACTTGGATGGTAAACTTCTTGCTAGTCAGCATACACATCAAAATAACAATATAAAGTATAATATAGAAAGTATGGGCTGGCCAGATGGCTCACAGAGCTAAAGTTCCTCCTTAGCCAGGTACAAGAGCCAGGGTTCAGTCCCGTGTGCCGTGGCAGTGCCGCCCCCAGGGTATGATGAGATGGCCATTGAGACTGGGCATGGTGGCATGTGGCTATAATCCCAGCACTTGGGAGGCTGAAAACAGGAGGATCGGTATGAGTCTGCTCTATGTAGTGAGACCCTGTAGACCCTGCACTAAATACATTAAAAAAGAAAACATATAAACCAATAGCATAGTTACTAGCATTAACATCATTATTAACATAATCATTAACATGAAGCATTATGTACAGTACATAGTCTACATGCTATACCATATATGACTGGCAGTGTGGCAGATTCATTTACATCAATATCACCAACATGTGGATAAAGAGTCATTATATTAGTCAAAATAGCCACAGTGCCTCTGGAGAGCAGATCTTTTTCAGCTCCCTTACATATAATGTTGAGGAGCCATTGTGGTACCCATGGTCTATCCTTAAAGAAATGTGGTTGCCTTGTTCAGCATTGCACGAATGACTCACTGTTCTGTCACTGTGCTTTTGTGTCCTAGCTTTCTCTGTGAACACTTATTTTTGGGGACAGCAGAACTTTGATGAAGAAGACATGATCCATTCATCCTTCCTGTGATAACAGGGTGCTTGGACAGGAAGCAGGAAGTTGAGTGCAGTTCTTCATGGAGTGAATTGTTTTGCTTTCAGAAAGAATGTCATTTAAGTCAAATACCCCAGGCTTTGGTCAATCTATAAAGATCGAGCAATTGTGGAATTTTCTATGGAAACAATTTCTATCATAAAAAAAATGTGCAGAAAAAAACAAACCAGCCTAGTGGTTGGCAGATGCTAATGCCCTGCCGGTGAAAGCCTAGCCAGTTCCTTTTTATTTCATCTTGGTTTAAGCTACACATCTAAATCTGTAGAGAAAGAAATGATGTGTTAAACTCAGAGATTACCATTTTTTCATAAATGTCACAGAAATTCTATGTAGAGAAAAATGTACTACAAGATTCTAACTCTTTTTTCTGTAATTTCTATTAAAGCTAGAAAAGAAACAAATGTATGATAGACTTTTTCATAAAAAATGCTAAAATGATTTGGTAATGTCATAAATATTCAATATTTGTTCAAAATATGCGATATTTGTTATAAATTTCCCAGTATTTTCAAGCTTTAAGAAGACAAAATTTTGTTTCAGGACTACAGATTATGTTTTAGTCTTGACAGGCGCTTAATCAAAAAGGAACGAGAGAGATTTCGATTTTGAATGTTATCGGTTTTGGTTGGGGAAACCCTCTATAAACAAGTTCAATAGATCTTACTAAAAGAACCTTTTTTTAAATTTCCACTGCTTTCTTCTTTAAAGAGAGTTCAAGGAGCCGGGCATGGTGGCTCATGCCTGTAATCCCAGCACTTGGGAGGCTGAGACAGGAGGATCAGTGGGAGTTCGAGACCAGTCTGGGCTACAAAAGTGAGCTCAAAACCAGCCTGAACTGCATAGTGAAAACCCTGTCTCAAAAAGACAAAAATAAATAAATAAAAATAAACAGTTCAAGATAGTATTAAACAGAAAATATTATAAATAATACAGGATTTCACTAAACAAAAAATATGAATTTGATAGTATTTGTTGAATTGCTTAGTGTTGTCTTCAAATTAGTTGTTCAGATTACTAGATGTATACATGGAAATTTGGAAGATGAAAGAAAACAAAAACAAAGTTATAGGTAATTAAGAAAAGAGAAAAAATGAAAAAGGAGAAAAAAATTAAGCATTAACTGCTCCTTTCCATAGAGCAATAGAAACCCATAGTATAGTTGTCCAAGCCATCTTGCTTTCACACACACACACACATCTATCTATCTATCTATCTATCTATCTATCCATCTATATCTTTCCCCTACTCCCTCTCCTATATTTCTCAACACAGTAATTCTTTCCTTTTGGATATATTCATTCCCTTTTCCCAGTATCAGTTATACCCTTCAGATTTTATTTACTAAGGTTCTTACACTTAGGAGACAATATGATGTTTGCATGCATGGGACTAATTTATTTCACTTAAGAGTATGGTTTCTAGTTGCATCTATTTACCAATAAAACCTGACATTATCCTTTTTATAGCTGAATAATACTTCATTGTGTAAAAATACTACATCTTCTTTATTAATCCCTCAGTTGATGGGCATTTGGGTTGTATCCAAACTTTAGTTATGACAAGCTGGGCTGCTGTATCGGTCAGGGTTTTACTAGAGGAACAGAATAGATATAATATAAGGAATGGATATTAACACCAAATATACAATCTATAAGAAATTGTAAGATTGGCTTACAATAGCCACAGAGTCAGATGAGGAAGCGCGCACAGGGCGTCTGCACACTCCGGACTGAAGGATTCAATCCCGAGGCTTGGACTCACTGCAGCAC
>PVJA010047430.1:0-14654 GCA_004027025.1 Myocastor coypus
TTTTTTTTTTTTTTTTTTTGTCTTTTTGAGACAGGGTCTCATTATGCAGTTGAGGCTGGCCTTGGGTTCAGTTTTGTAGCCCAGGCTGGTCTCGAACTTGCACTGATCCTCCTGCCTCAGCCTCCCGAGTGCTGGGATTACAGGCGTGCGCCACCACGCCCGGCGACAGTTTTTGATCAAACTATTTGTTATTTATTTTATATTTTTTATAAGAAAGTAGGATTTTTTTCTCCCTGCCTTAATTTTTATTCTTAATGTTATGCTTTGAAATTATGACTTTGGTACATGCCTTTTTATATTTCCAGATGTATTTTATAGTTTCAACTATCATCTGTGGCATTATTCATTGATTAGCTCTCAATAATGACTCAGTAAATGTTTAAAATTGTATTTCTAGATATGTACTGTTCATTGAATACCCAGTGATTGACATGGTTACATTTTCCTTTTCTTATGATACTTCCACACTACTATAAAATTTCAAAATCAGAGGTACATTTCATGTTACTACTGATTACATTTAGGAGTGGGTGAATACTGTTAACTGCAAATCTGCTACTGTACACTTATTAATTCCATCATGCATTGATGTATGGATTACGAAGCTATATAATGATTACTTACCTTGGTAAGTTAATTCCAGGTTAATTTGAATATCATTATTATAAACGAATTTTTTGCATTTGGCTCGGATTTGATCATAGTGTTCTACACAAGAATAAAAGTTGCCTCAATGTAAAACTATGCCAGTTTTTAAGTATCCTTTCCTTCTTTCCTTTTTTCCTTCTTTCCTTTCTTTTTCTTTCCTTCCTTCCTTCCTTCCTTCCTTCCTTCCTTCCTTTTGCCTTCAAAAGTATTTATTTTATACTTTATTGCCTCTATAGTATTATTCCAGCTGAATATACAATTCTGAAACTAATAGTTAAAAAGTTTTTGTTCTAGTGGACATTATTTCCTAGTATTAGTAAGAACTAATGTGCTAAATATGTATGTCTATATAATATTAGATAGGTGAGTATAAAAGAACACTGAGGAAGAGGCGTTTGAAATATCAGAGAAGAAAATATTTTAAATTAAATTATTAATTTAAAAATTTGAACAACTAGCCTAAATAAAATCTTGAAGCCTATAAATTGTTTTTATTAATTTACTATTATTATTAGTAGTAGTAGTATTTTAGTACAGGACCTACAGGGTTCAGAAGGTCTCACTATGTAGATCAGACTCATAGTGATCTGCCTTTGTTCTGCCTCCCAAGAGCTGGGGTTACACATGTGTACCACCATGTCCAGTCTTGATCTCCCTCTCAGCATGCCCAGAGGAAGGAGCCAGCACCACAGCCCAGGGATTGAACTTTGACTGTTACATCTGCCTAAGCTGGTGTTTTGATTTGCTGGACTATTTGACCAGTCTGAAGCTGAAAAATTATTAAGATATAGAACAGTGGTTCTCAACCTGTGGGTCATGACCCCGGCGGAGGTAGAACGACCAAAACACAGGGATCACCTAAAACTATTCCTAATCATAACTGTAGCAAAATTACAGTTTTGAAGTAGCCACCAAAATTATTTTTTGGTTTGGGGTCACTGCAACTTGAGGAACTGTATTGTGGGGTCATGGCATTAGAAAGGTTGAGAACCACTGATATAGAACAAATCAAATATCATTTACTCTTACCTTCAGTGTGTGGTTATTGTACTTGTTGCTTTAATCCACTGTTTTTCTTGTAAGGTATGATCTTTTTTCTCCTCTTCATATAACTTCTTGAGAAAAGCAACACATATGTCCACCTTAGGAGCTCCTTAGACCCCTGAATGCATGCTGTCCTGTCTCTCAGGTTCTTCGCAAGAGTACCGGGACAGCTACCCTTGTTCCAACATGAATTGACTGTTAACCTTCCTTATTTACGCTGTATTGTTCAATTATCCTTGTTTTTGTTCTCTTTCCTGTTATTCTTTTCCCTATTTGCTTCTGTGTTCTTATTCTGTAGATTTTGTTTGTCTTTTCACTACCTTTGAAAAACTCTTATTTAACATTTTAAATGTTAGTTCTCAGACACGTTACTAAATTATATTTTCTTGAATTTATGTAGTTCTTCCTGAACAATAAAACTAACACCCAAAATTAAATTATGACCCAGACTGAACTGCATGCTTTGTCCCTCAAATCCATATGAGCTAGTGATTCTTAATGGCTCAGACTGTGACCTTATATGATATAGAGTGTTCATAGAGACAACCAAACTAAAATAGGGGAATTTAGCCCTCAATCTAAAACAAACGGTGTTCATATAGCAAGACAAAAATTTGATGACAAAAACTACAATGAGAATGCCCTGGAGACAGTAAGAAAGCTACCTTCAAACTAAGATTAAGAGAAGGTAATGAACCTTAAAAATTCACAGCCTTCAGTAGGAACTGGCTCCAATAATACTATGATTTCAGATTTTTAGCCTTCAGAATTACAGTCCACCAACTTTATCCTGTAGGTCTTTCAGTTTCTGGTACTTTCTTGTAGTGGTCGAAACAAATTAATGCAGATTTTAGTTCTGGAAGCAGTGTATTGATGTAAAAAAAAAAAAAAAAAACCTTAAAAATAAAGAAATGCAATAGGGATTAGATATTGGGTAGATGATGAAAGAATTTTATGGTGAATGATAGAAAGCCACTAGATCACCAGAAAAAAGTTCTGGTATTGTTGATAGAAACTAGAGGAAGCTCGTCATTAGTATAAAGCAGCAGAACAGTTGGTTAACTTGTGTTCTGTCAGATGTAAGTAGAGCTTAAGAACAGTGAATGTAGACAGTTAGTGGAGGGTATTTTTATTAACAGCGTTAATGGCAAATCTCATGTCTGTAACTGCTTTTAATGAAATGCAAGAAGAAAGAGATGCATGGAAGATTTTGAGTATAAAGTTTGGGTAGAGATTTTAAAAGATCACCTTGGTTGTTGTGTGCAAAGAAAGACTAACTATATTAGGTGTGGAAGAGACCAATCAAGAGTCAGGAAGACTGATTGAGAAGAGAATAATAATGGCTTCAATCAATTTAGTGTTAGTAGACATGATGAAAGAAAATTAGCTTGGGGTAGCTGTCAAAAGAGCAAACAATTTGCCACCCTATCGAGTATAAGTTTAGAAATAAAGAAGACAAAGGCAAGTACTAGGTTAGATTAAATTTAAATAATGTAGTGCCACTTATGACTCTAGAAAATTACCAGGAAACAAGTTTTGGGAAGATGATAATACTTTCAGCATAAGAAATTAGAAATATCTGTGAGATATGCAAGTATAAATGTTAGATTAAATTTGGCTGCATGCACATAGGCTTTCAATGAGAATGAGGAAAATTTTAGAGCTAGAGGTCTGCTTGGTGAGTGGGAGGGTTATGTAGGGAATGGATGTCGCTAGTTAGGAGAAGTCTTTCAATCTTGCTACCTCTAATTATTTAGATGTTGCAAAGAAGAAGCATCAGGAGAGTAACTTTAAAAACAAAAAATAATTAAGGAAGAAAGCCTGCTGACAGTGTAGCTCTACAGAGCAAGTGAGAGTTATGTTTTAAGAGGGAAGGAATATTTTAAAGGCTCTGTACTGAGTGTTGATCACTAGATTGACACTGTTGATCAAAGAAGAGTGGTTTATGGAGTGACTACAGCCTGAAACATATTTATAAGTAAATAGGAAAAACCCTTTGGCTTCTTAGCCATAGGGGAGAAGCTAGTAATAAAATACCTTTCCCATAGATTGTTTAAAATCATGGATAAAACATATAAACAAAACACAGGGCAAATCACAAGACACTAGTAAAGCTGGTTTTATCACTGCCAGCTTTAGCACTAGATCTGAAACTTTATGTTATTTTTCTGGTTTTACAAGTTGGTATGCATTTTCAAATCTATTTATTTGTCTCTTAGCTAAAAATATAGATATTTATAATTACTATGGCCCAAAACAAAACAATTATTTTTAGAATGAACCACAGGCAGTATAGAGGTTTGATTTTGAAGGCAGGGAAACATCCAGATCAGCTTTAGCAAACTTTAGTTTGTGCCCAGAAGTGTTCTTGCATCTTGGGACAGAAAAAGATAATCCAAGCAGCTTCTAATTGTTTTACTGAAAGAAAGATATATGCTGAGGGAAAACAGATCAGAGTTTGAAAGAGAAGAGCATGTGAAAAGGCTGGAATTTATGCAGCTGAATGCTAAGCCAGAGCTTAAAATAATCCGGTAGTCTGGCTAGGGTCCTTTAGACCTGCCAAATGACAGAATGCGCCGGCAGCACAGAGCACACCAGGCTAGGCAGCAATAGTAATTAGGAAAGAAACACTAGCACAGGATGCAAAACAAAAACAAATCTGCACATTGAGAGAAAGTAGAATAATAACCAAAGAAAGTGGAGCAACGTTCTTGAATGCCCCAGGAGAAGATTCCCAACTCCAGAAAAGCCAGTGGATAACTGCAGGCACAAACTAATTCTAGAATAAAAAATACTCTAAAAATATCTCAGTTGAGTTTAAAAGTAAGACAATTGATGGGCTAATGGAAACCTCTAAGCCAAATCAATCTACACTCTTTAAACAATAATAAATAAAAGACTATAGAATATAATATTCAAAATGACCAGCTTTGAAGAAAATTATTATATATACACAGGACCAGAAAGTGTATGTTGTAACCAGGAACAATTATCAGTCAACATCAAAACGCCAGTGGCAAAGACGCTGTACTAAAAATGTATTTTGTTGAATTTTTGCAAATACATTCACAGAATGCTAACTAAAACATGACTGCACTGAAGGCAGAATTGGAATTAGTGTTACCAAAAAAGAAAATGCTAAAGATTAAACATCGATGAATAAAATGGTAAAAGATGGGCTAAAGAGTGTAGCTCGTTTGTGTCATGCTAAAATAACTCAGCACCCAGGGAAGTCTAGAGAGCATAGCTGAACACAGAGCAAACTTGGTAAGGAATAAACTCATCCCAAACGTAGCTGGAGGAAGGAAATTATAATGATTAAATACAAATGTAGAATATGTACCAGGCACATAATATGAAATATCAGAAAAGAACAAATGCCAATTTTTAAAAGTGCCAACAAAATGGAGAAATTTTCTGCTAGATCCAGTAACAGCAACAGCAGCAACAACAGCTAACAAGTTCAGCAAAAAAGGAGACATCATAACTTAATGTCACAACTAAAACAATGACAAGGGAGTGTGGATAACTTTGTGCCACAGAATCTATGGGTCAGAAGAAATTAATTCCTATATGTAGGTAATGCACCAATAACATGTTATGAAGAAATGCAAAATTTGAACAATTGCTAGTAAGTATGAATATTAAAATAGCAATCAAAAACTCCACAGCCGAGAAAAGCTCCAACTAGATAATGTTATGAATGAATTAGACCAAATATTGAGAGAATTCGTGATAATCTTTATATAAATCTTCCATTTTTTAAGCTTTTTTGTTAAGACAGGGTAATACCATATTATTAAGGCTGGCTTCAGATTTACTGTGTAATCCAGCCTAGCCTCAAATTAGCGGCAATCTTCCTGGCTCAGATTCCCAAGCGCTGGGATTGTACGGATATCCAACCACACCAGCATATTCAAAAAATTTTAAGGGGAAGAAAACTAACGAACTCCTTTTGAGATCAGTGTTGTCTTTTAAGTATTATCTTATACTAAATTCAAACAAAGACATAGCAGGAAAAGATTTCTGGTAAATATACATGCAAAAATTCTCAAATAAAGTCTTTGTGAATCATGGCAACAGGGACCTTGGGATAAACTCAGCAGTGTAAGTGCCTACCTGGCAAGCACAGGGTCCTGAGTTCAATCCCTGGTGGCACACACACACACACACACACACACACACACACACACACACACACACACATAGTGAGGTAACTTAGTTGTCTCAAGTGCCTGCTTAGGTCAGTTCTGGCAAGCATGCACAGATCATGGTTTGATCCCTGGTACCACAGCTCCACCCCCAGGGTTGACTCAGCTGGCTACAAAAAAAAAAAAAAAGAAAGAAAGAAAGAAAAAAAAAATCATGTCCAGAGCACATTAAGAAAATCACCCATTATGAGTAAGTACAATTTATCCCTGTGAGGCAAGAAGAATTCAACATAATTAATATAATTGTGAAACATTACGTTAACAGATTGAAGAATAAAAATATGACCTCAGTAAATTCAGTAAAATTTGCCAAAAATTCAACTTGTTTTCACTATAAACACATGCAATGAAATAGAAGCAATATGAGTCCAACTAGCAATGAGCTGTGCAATCTAAGAAAATATCCAGTGGTGAAAAACTGAAGACTTTACTAAAATCAGGAATAAGACAAAGGTGCACACTATCCATTTTTATTTTACCTAGTTCCGAAAATCCTAGCTAGAATCATTAGGCAAGAAATTTTAAGAAGGCATCTTAATTGGAAAGGAAAAGCTAAAATTATTTTTGATTAGAAGTGTCATGATTCTCTGATATTACACAAAAACTAACTAATAAGTAAAGTCACCAAAATCATGGAATCCAAATTCAGAGTATAAAAATCATCTCTTTCTCTTCCTCTTTCTTTTTCTCTTTCTCCTTCGTCTCCTCTCCTTTCCCCTCCTCCTCCTCCTCTCCAGTCCTAATCCCCTAAACCCAAGATTTTGCTTCCCCTTTCTCTCTTCTTCCTATTCCTCTTTCTCCTCCTTCTGGTTTGTTGAGAAAGGATCTTCATGCATACTTCAGACTTGCCTTAAAATCTCTGTAATTCAAGCTGATCTTACACTTGGCAACAATGCTCCTGCCTCAGGTTTACATCCAGAATGCTGGCATTACATGTGTTCAGGATCATGCCTGGCTCAATTTGCAATTTTATGCTCTAATAATGAACCCTCTGAAAAGGAATTTAGGAAATCTTCCCTATTTTGAATTGCCTCAAAAAGAATAAAATACTCAGGAACAAATTTAACCAAGGTGTGAAAAATTGTGCACACTGAAATCGAGAAAATGTTGACAGAAAAGTAAAGGAGAAAAATAAATGAAAATATATCTTGTGGATTGCAAGACAATATGATCAAGAAGTCACGGCATCCCAGGTGACCTGCACATTCACCACAAATGCACTCTCCATTAAAACCACATTTGCTTTGTCTTTTTAAAAATAAAAATAGCAAATACATACCTTAAATTTGAATAAAACTATAAAAAATATCTAAAAAGAGCCAAATGATGTAGAAAAAGAAGACAGCTTGAGGAACCAGAATTCCCAATGTAAAATATACATTTCAAAATATAGTTATTTAAATAACATGCTGCTGGAATAATAACATATGTAGATGGAGTCCAGGCTAGCAGAACAAAGAGGTTAAATATAAAGCCATGCACATAAAGTCACTTAATCATTAGTGAAGTTTCCTGAGAATCACCAGTGAAGAAAAAATAGTTTTCTTCAAGCTTTATCAGAAAATGTGGACATCTACATAAAAATTAAATAATAAAATAAATTGGAAACCTTAGAGCATGTATCATTCACCATAAGAAGGAACCGTAAATGCATAGAAGGACACTGCAGAAGACTTTTGATATTCCTCTTAGCATCGATTTCTTGGATATGATAACAAAAGTCTAGGCAAGAAAATAATAAGAAAAGATACGTACAATTGGATTCAATGAAAAAGTGCACTTCACGAAGGAGGGAAAGAAGGAAGAAAGGAAGGAGCGAAGAGGGGATAAAAGGGAAGGAGGGCTGGTGGGAGAGGTGGAGGGGTGGAGGGAGAGAGGAGATCAAGATTGTAAAGTAACCTGCAGAATCAGCGAAGATAATTTGAGCATCATTTAGCTAATAAGGGATTTACTTCAAATTATGTAAGGAACGGGTATAATCTAATAGCAAAATATCTAAGTATATAAACTGATTTAAAAAAATGGAAAAATAACTCTGTATACTGTTCTCCCAAGGGAGAACAATTTTCTACCTGACCTTCTTTGTCTCTCTTTTAAAAACATTTTGACTATTTTATTCAGTTTCTTACATATTTGGTAAAGATTTATTTGCATATGTCAATTTAATTTAAATTTTATTCAGTTTTACTTCCTAACTTAGTGAATTTAAAAGCAGGTAATAAAACATGCTCAAACTATGTGAGATAATGATAGGCCATGTGCAGATGTATTTCATAAAGTGAAAATTGGATTGAAAGTGACCTTTGATAATATCAAAGCTGCACATTTTTGGTTCATGGGCTCCCTTTGAGAATCTAAATACAGCAGCACATTTTCATAGGGGCTTGTTCATAATTCATGTATAAAACTTCATCTAAGATGTTTTGGTTTTTTGACGAGTCCTCTGGAGTTTAATGGCTCAGCCCTATTTGAGTGATCCATGTGAGTCCTTGGAGCACAAACAGCTAGCTCTTAGGGACTTGAGGACATAAGAGCTGCATGCTGTGAAGACCTTTCTAGCAGATTAGATTTTTCAGTCAGCATGACTTAGGTGAAATGTACCATTTTCATGATGCTACAGGTAGTAACCATCCACAGATGGAGTTAACGTAGCGGTAGTGGTGGACCCTAGAAGGAATCCCAGTGCTGCATGTTACCTTCCTTTAGTATTATAGCTTGCTCATTCTAAGTAGCCATGCCCAATACCTTTACTATTTTGGGGTTAGAAAAATAAAAATCTTTTTTTATTTTTTTTTTTTAAATAAAAATCTTGCTAAAGTAAAAATTTACCAAGAAGTAAAGTTCAATCTATATTATCCTTAAAAAAAAAGTCTTGTTTCTGGGTTTGAGTGCATGCACAGGAAGCCGCCCCTTTTCTGTGTGTCCCCTAGGGGCTTCATTCCTGAGATGTGTTCCCCAGCACTCTGGAAGGAAGGGAGGACAGGCTTGTTTTGGCTGACTGTTCACAGGGGTTTCAGGTCAGAGTCACAGGCTTCGTGTCAGGATTGCATGGCCCAGGACTGTGTGGTTTTGAGAGCCACCCGTGGCATGGCTGAGATCCACTACCTGTAGCAGCAAGTCTGCCAACATCCCCATAACCCAGTCACCTTCCAAAAGCCCTTCCTTGGACCACCTGAGGCTGTGGGAGGATGTGCAGATATAGCCCTCAATAGTGATTCATGTGACATTTATGTCATAGTACGTCACTCTCTTGTTTATCATTTACTGATTTACTTGTGGGATTATTGGTGTTTCTTCTATCTTGGGGGGTCATAACATATGAATAACAAGATTTTGAGCCTTTAGAATAAGATATTCATTTCATGAATTCATCTATTGAGAATAGTTACTAAACATTTTCTGGGGGCCAGATGCTCTTGTTAAAAAAATCATTATTTAAGTTATTGGTTCAATTTAGGTGTATTTCATGACCACATTCATTGCATGGAATTTGTATCTGTCCATGGGTATATTTTGATTCTTCTTTTTTCTTTATTCCCATTTCCCTCTTTTCAAGCCCCCTTTCCCTCCCTGTTTATGATGCTAGGTTTTTCTTTTGCCCTTGTTTTCTCAGTGTTTGTACTTCATCCTGTTCCTCTGCCCATCCCTACGTCCCTTTCCTTCAACAATTTCTTTGTACTTCATGATACCTATTGTACATTTATGTTCTATGTTCTTTACATTTTCATTTTCTCACATCAGAGATAATGAAAATTTGCACTTGTGCCCAATTTATTTCACTTATGATATAATCTATAAGGCCATCCGTTTAGCTATAAATGTCTCAATTTTATCTTGGTTGAATTTTATCTTTTATTGCAGCTGAATAATACTCCACTATATAAAAAACATTTTTTATTCATGCAGTGATTGATAAGCTTTTGCACTGTTTCCAAGATGTGGTTGTTACAAACTGTACAGGATAAATAAGGGTATGTATGTAACTCTGTGTTATGACACTTTAATTATTTTGGGAAAATGTTCAGAAAGGAAAGAGCTGGATCAAATAGCATTACTAATGGTAGTCATTTGGGACATCTCCACACTGATTCCAGCAGTGCTTGCACCACGCTACAATCCCACCACCACTGGAGAATGGCTCCTTCTCCCTACAGTCCCATTGCATTTGTTATTAGTTTTCTTGATAATAATCATTCTTTTTGGAGTAATTGCTTTGATTTACATTTATCAAATTACAGATGATGTTGAACATTTTTTCATATGCTCCTTTGCCTTTTGTACTTCTTCTTTTGAGAAATGTCTATTCATCTTAGAAGCCCATTTTTGGATTTGGCCTTTGAATTCAGAGGTTCTGATTATAAATTATTTTTCAGTCCTTTTACATGCCCTACATATTAGTCCTTTCTCTGAGGAATAACAGCATGAAGTTTTTCTAACTCTATGGGTTTTCTTTTCAGAGTTAGTGATGTCTTTTGCTGTGCAAATTATTTTCAGTAAGATGAGATCCCACTTGTTGATGCTTTGTGCTAGTTCCTGTGTAGTCAGGGCTTTGTTCATAAAGTCTTTATTGATACTTAGGTTTTCTTGAATTCTGCCTATTGCACCTTCCAGCAAATTCATTGTATCTGTTTTAATATGTAGATCTTTGTTCTATCTTGATTTTAGTTTAGTGCATGGTGAGAAATATGGGTTTAGTTTTAGTCTTTCCCACGTAGAAAGCCAGTTTTCCAGCATCATTTGGTAAAAAGGCTATCCTTTTTCCAGTGAATGTGTGGCCCATTTGTTGGAGATAAGGTTGACTGTGTGCATTTGGAATTGTTTCTGAATCTTTGAATCAATTCTATTTATCCTGTGTTCTGCTTTTCTGCTAGTATCATGCTTAAAAAAATCATACTAGGTCTGTAGTATTATTTCCTTTTTTTCTTTAAGTGTACTTAGTAGAGACCATGCAGGGTCTCTGTACAGATCAGACTCTAGTGATCCTCCTGTTTTCAGCCTCTCAAAGGCTGGGATTGCAAACATGCTCCACTACTTCTAGTCTCAATTGCTGTGTCAGTGCACCCTGAAGGCAGGGGTTGGGGGCAGCACAGCCTGCTGGGACTGAAACTCAAGTCTCTGCTTCTGCCTAAACAGGCACTAAACAGGCACTTTAATCTGTGGAGCTATCTGGTCGGTCCTTACAGTATTTTGTCAAGTCAGCATTGTGATGCCTCCTGAGCTGCCTTTTCTGCTCATGATTATTTTTGCTAATCTAGGTCTCTTTGGATTCCAAGTGAACTTTAGGGATGTTTCCTCTAGTCCTGTGAGGTATGCTAATGGAAATTTGATTGGGATTACATTAAACCTGTCTACCTATTTTGGAAGTATGACCTTTTCCACTGTGGCGATTCTTCCTACCCAAGACCAAGGGATACCGTTCTGTTTTCTGATATCCTCTTCAATCTCCTTATTTTGGATACAGTAATGTTCAGTGTAGAAATCTTTTACTGTATTCGTTAGACTGATTCCTACACACTTCATTTTTTTAATGCTATCCTAAAGTTTGTTGCTTACCTAGTTTCTCTCTCAGTAGGTTTGTTATTTGTGTATAGGAATGCTTCCAATATTTAAATTTTGACTTTGTATACAGTTACTCTACTTATTCTAGTTATTAAATCTAGAAGGATTTTTTATTTGGGGAGTTTTTGAGACCTTCTGTGTATAGTATCATGCTATATTGAAGTAATCATAATTTAACCTCTTTCTGCCTATCACTTTCTTATGTTTTTATTTCTTATTGTTCTGGCCAGTGTTTCCAGAACTATGTTGAATAGGGGTGGTGGTAGTAGGCACCCCTGTCTTTTCCTGGTTTTAGAATGAAAGCTTTAATTTTGTGACCATTTAGTATGAGATAAGCTTTGGTTGGTCATACATGGCTTTTATCAGACTACAGATAAACACTTTTATCATGAATGAGTATTAGACTTTATCACGAATGAGCGTTAGACTTTGTCAAATGTTTTTTTTCTACATCTCCTTTTCCACTTAATGCTCATAACATCTCGATAAAATAAATACTGGATTTGGTACATATCTCTGAAGTGAAGAGGAACAGTAGGTGTCAGGGATGAGCTAGGGCTGGGACTTGTCTTATTGAGCATATTGTCCAATGAATCACAACTTAAAAAATAGAAAAACTTAGGTAAGTTTAATAAAATAAAAGGAAAATTCAGAATATTAATTATAAGAACTAATAGGGCTAGCAACCCTAGCATATAGCAACCAAAAGCAAAGACTTCCTTGTGAGTGACTAAAATGGCAGGAGTAAGAGGTGTGGTAAATAGGTTCTAGTTAGAAATGCATGTGTTGGGCAAATAATTCCATGTCAGAAATTGGTACAACCTCAAGAATGGACAATGTGTTTTCCTAAAGTAAAGAGCTAAGGCCTGGAAAAGTAGTTTGAAGAGAGCTTAATAAAGGGTCTTGCAACCTTTTTTAGGAATTTGGACTGCATACTAAATGTAAAGAAACCACCTTACTTTTTTTTTTTCTTTTTGTCTTTTTGAGACAGGATCTGACTATGCATTTCAGGCTGACCTTGAGCTCATTTTTGTAGCCCAGGCTGGTCTCAAACTTGCACTGATCTTCCTGTCTCAGCCTCCCAAGTGCTGGGATTACAGGCATGCAGCTCCACACCCAGCCCACCTTCCATTTCTAAGCAGTCTAATAGAATTAGCTTTTTGTTTGAAAGAATACTCCATGTGACAAGAATAAGAAGTCATGAAAAAAATAAACATAATTTGAGATACGCTGTCATGCAGGTTAGAGAAGAGTGGAAATATAGCAGCAATAGTTAAAAGAAATGGATGTGTTATTGAAATATTTGGAAATATAATCAATAACCACTAAGTCCAGACAACTGGCTAATATAGGAAAAATACACCAGAAAAGTTGGCAAAAGGAAGAATTCTATCAGCAGGAAGGTAAATTTAAGTTGGGGTTAGAAAGTTGAAAGACAGCCTATGACGTTATGTAAGTGAGCCGAAATTAATCATTAGAGCTGACCCTGCACCAGTGAAATGGTGCCAAGGATCAAATGAAATAAAAATGGCAAATCGTACAAGGTTTTCAGAAGGCAAAACTTCCATCTTGTGATCCACGTCTGTGGTAATGTTTTTCTACTTAGTTTGGAAATTTTACAACAAGTGTCAGAGCAGTCAGTGTTCCTGTTTGTTATCTCCACCAGATAAGTTGTACTGATCTAGGATTGCAGTCAGGTTTCACTACTGTGTCTTCTGTCAGCTCTCGTCACAAATTATTGAACAGTGGTAAGAGAGGAAGGGACCGAAATCTTTGTCTTCTCATAGTACAGCACTGATTAAAATGAGAACTCTCTCATTCCTTCCTTTTCTACTTTTCTTTGTGTTATAGTCCTTAGGTATAACATGCCTATACATTAGAAATTTCATAAACAATACTAAAAAAGTTTTCTTTACACATATTTATGTATTTTATAACCACTCTTCCATGAACCATCTCTAATATTCTTACTTTTAAATTTCTAATGTTCTATCTGGTATCATTTCTCTTAAGCCCATGAAGGTTTTTTTTTTTTTTTTTATGCTTCTCTCATAGTACGATACTAAGGAAGGACAATATGTTTCCCTAGCTTTATTTCAAAAAGCTTTTTTTTTGCATAATTTTTTACTAGATGTGTAATTCTTCCCTCAAAGGCTTTGTTGTGTTTTTCTATTGTGAACTTCAGAGTATTTTAACTTTATTTAACCTCAATCGTTTCCTTCCTTCCTCCCTCCCTTCCTTCCTTCCTTCCTTCCTTCCTTCCTTCGTTCTTTCTTTACTTCCCTCCCGCCCTCCCTTCTCCCATCCCTCCTTCCCTCCTTCCCTCTTTCTTTCCTACCCTTCCTTCTTCCTTCCTTCCCTCCCTCCCTCCCTCCCTCCTTTCCTCCCTCCCTTCCTTTCATCTTTCCTCTCTTTCATCAGGTAAGTTAGCATCATCTTTTAATTAATTTTATTAGGCTGTGCTGACCATACATGACAGTGGTCTTTGTTTTGGGGAACTGGCACCTGCCTGTGACACATCATGGTCATTTTAAAACCCTTGTCCCCCTTGTCCCTTATTTCACCTCTCCCCACCGTTTAGTGGCTTGCGGTTAGACCTCCAGCCACGTGACCCTTTTGCTGTCAAGTAGTTTGGAGTTTGCTGAGCACTTCCTTCATAAAATGGAGAAGCTACCAGCTAGTGTTTCTTCAAATCATTTTTCTTTTCTTGTGTTTCTTTTTTGGGAATTTAGTTATGTATGTAAGGTCTTTCTACATTGTTTTACAAGTGTCTGGAGTTTGTGCTTTGCTCTTTTATTAACATTTCTTTTTCTGTTTCTTTTATCTATTTGATAAATTTTATTGATCTGTGATTCCTTTCAGTGTTACTAATTACCTTTTGTCAATTACATGGTGCTTCAAAGCCCATTCAGTAAACATTTTTTTAAAAACCTTAGGTCCCTGTATGTAATTTTACATTTTTTGTTTTTTAAAGAGAATACAAAATAATCATCATAAAAATCACAAACATTTGTTATAGCTGAATAGGAAGGAAAAACTAGGATTAGAAGGAATGTAAAGGATATACATACGCATGCTAGACAATAAATTATACTGCTGACCCCTGTTGGTCTTTTGAAGGGAGCAGTAAATGCTTAATTATTTTAAAATTTGTATTTTTTTAAACATTACTTACAACGTTTTTTTTTTTTT
>PVJA010047431.1:0-14658 GCA_004027025.1 Myocastor coypus
AAAGAAGGGTAAACTTGTGTTCCTCATAGGAAAACAGAGGCATTCTGAGACTTATAACATTAAGCAAAATATATCAGACACACACACTTAAGCACTATATCTTATATAAGAAACTCAAAGTATAAATAAAGAACAAAATAAAAGATAATAGGCAAAAAAAAAAAAAAAAGATAATAGGACGTGGAGATAGAACTTTTGTAAAAAGGAAAGGGACCAAGAGATAGGATAAAGGAAGGAGATTTTAAAAACTAGGTATGGGGCCAGGGAGATAGCTCAGCAGCATAAGCGCCTGTCTGACAAGCAGAAGGACCCGGGTTCAAACCCTGGTACCCCATGCCATACGGGCTACAGAACCCTAGGCACACTGAGCTGGCCACCAAAGCCAGGTGTGGTGGCGCATGCCTGTAATTCCAGTACTCAGGAGGCTCAGGCAGGAGGATCAGTGAGCTGGAGACCAGCCTGGGCTACAAAAGTGAGTGCAGGACCAGCCTGAAATGCATAGCAAGACCCTATCTTAAAAATACCAAAAAAAGAAAGAACGTGAAGCAATTAGAACACTTATACATTGCTGATAAGAATGCAAAGGTGCAGCCACCATGGGAGTTCAGCTGTCCATCAATGAGCTAATAACAGAACTGCCATTAGACCCAGTAATTCAACTGAAAACAGGCTCTCAGCCTCTCATACACCAATGTTAACAGCAACTTCATTCACAATAACCAGAAGGTGGACCAAATGTCCCTCATTGTTTAGATAAATGTCTAAGCAAATGCGGTTTATCTATACAACGCAATATTACTCAGACACGAAGTGGAGTTATGTTGACACATACTACAATAGAAAGGAACAGCAGGCTAAATGAAAAAAGGTAGACAGAAGTGCACATACTGTGATGCTACAGAAAATACCCAGAAGGGGCCCAGCAGGATGGCTCAGTGGTCTAAAGCGACTGCTTAGGAAAGCTTGGGCAGCTGCAGGGACCACAGTTCAATTCCCGGCACTACATGCTGTGCCAGCCCTGCCCTCAGGGCAGGCTGAGCTGGCCATAAAAATAAATAAGTAAACAAAAGTTCTGAAACAAGAAAAAAAATAAAATAAAAAATTCTTAAAAAAAGAAAGAAAGAAAGAAAGGAAGAAAGACCGACTGCTCCTTTGCTGGGTTTGCGTGGCTCCATTTCTTTGGCAGTGATGAAAAAGTTTTGAAACTGATCAGCAATGATCATCGCTGTGAAAGTGCCTAATAGCGCTGAGCCATATATTCTAGTTAAAATGGTAAATTTCATGTCTCATGTATTTTACCATAAGAAACAATATCGGCCAAGCCAGGTCATGAATTAGAGGCCGGCCCTGCAAGTCCCAACAGCATTCCAGGCAGTGCAGCCTGGACTTCCTTACCCTCGCTCCCCTAAGCGAGCGAAACAGCAGCTGACGCCCCTGCACAAATTGTCAGGTACGGTGGGCAAACCTTGAGGCCCGTCAGGAACCTCCAGAGAGATTATCAAGCAGCTTCCAGATCTTTCTTTAGGGCTGGTGCGCCCTCTGGTGGAAATCGGAGAGCCACCCAGCTCTAATCCCCCCCCCCCCCCCCCCCCCCCCCCCCCCCCCCCCCCCCCCCCCCCCCCCCCCCCCGGTAAAATGGTGTTCCTCCTCGCCTGGTCACCTGATTACTCACGCTCCTCTTTTATCCCTGCATCTCTCTTTCTGCAGGCTACCCCGAAACTTCACCTGGACAACGGTTCCTGATGAGCTGTATAGACGATACACCAAAGCGGGACACAGCTCTCCCTTTACTGACACACTGCCTTTGTCCGCTCCACGAGGCACCGTGAACCGGGTACTGCGCACAAGACGCTGTGACTGCCAGACCCAGCTGGCTCAGATCACCATCAGCTCCAAGTCGGGGCCATGGTTCTGTAAGAATTAGACTTCAGTCACTGAAGCAGGGATCCTAGACGGTCAGTGAGCCCTACGAGGCTGGCCAAGGGGAAGTGGCAGTGGCTGAGCTCAGGGTGAGGGAAGGGTGAGGTGTCCAGCCGGGATGGGCCAGGCTCCTCCTCTCTGTTCACCTGACCTCTCCTTCAGGAGGCGCCTCTAACTCTTGGGGTCCCTCATAAGTCCCTTTGCCAGGAGCCACGGAGCCACAGAGTCCCCTCTCCCCACACACACCTCACACCCCTGGGTCCGCGGCTGAACTCTTGCTTCCTAATTCTACATTCGGGTTTCTGTCCAGAACTCACTGCTCACCTCCTGGGGGACGCTGCAGCCTGCCCAATCCCGGGGGCCCTCCAGCATCTCTCCTCACCCCTGTGCCCAAAAGCAGCCGTGTTTATTTACGTGCTCCTAGACGTGACCTGATTTCACTGTGGGCAAAACTTCGCTAACGCTCCCTCCCTCACTGCTGGGGGTTGAACCCAGACCCTTAATACATCACCAGTCCTTTTTCTTTGAAACAGGGACTCATGAAGTTGCCCAGAGTGGCCTTGACCTCACAAACCTCCTGCCTCAGCCTGCCCCGTAGCCCGGCTGCAGACACGCACCCTTCACCAGCTTAGCTCGGCTTCAGCTGCATTTAATAGGCTGCAGGGACGAACTGCGGGGCTCTGTAGGTCGGGAGCCCCTACCGGCCTGAATCTCTGCCACCAGCTCAGACCCGCGACCCGCGGCAAATTACTGCACCAGGAGCTCGGCGCCTGGGGACCTCCACGAGGACGGGGACCAGCGGGCGGCTGCGCCCTCCCACCCCGCCCGCGGGGGCATCGGCGAGGGGAGAAGGAAGGGCGCCAACGCCTCCTCTGCACCGCGTAGGGCGGGCTCCGCGCCCGCCTCGGCCACACTGTCTCGGGCCGGCGGGAGCTGGTCAGGCCAGAGGTTGCCGGGCCGCGCCCAGCTCCCGCGGGCGCATCGGCAGCACGTGGGACGGAATCCGGGCGGACGGATGGATGGACGGATGCGCGGGACGAAGTCGGAGCGCCGCTTACCGTGGCGGTTCGTGGCGCTCGCTGCCGGCTGCGCAGTCCGGGAAGGCTTCCAGGAGGAAGAGCCCGCGCGAGGAGGGTGGGATTTCGGCGGCGCCCAGCGGGTGGGAGCCACACTTCCGGAAGATGGCAGCCTCTTGCGGGCTGGAGGCTCGGGCCCTGGAGGTGCAGGCGGTGCTGAGGGCTGCTGGATTGGGATAGGGTGCTAGAGGGTCTGAGAGAGCCCTGCCCTGCCCCGAGGCAGGGGCGCCCCCTGCTGAAAAGGTCGAGGCGGCCCCTCTAGGGTTTCCCAGGACTTGGTAAAGCGCGGCCTGCAGGAGGGGTAGTGAACAAGCTAGCATGCAATGGATAGAGGAAAGGCTGACGTTGGTCCTGGTCAAGCCAGAGAGTAACAGACCAAAGTAGGGGTGCTCTAGGAGTGGGGGAGCTTAGAGGAGAGAGGACTGGGAAAGCCCCACGCCCACCGCAGAGGCCCACCAGCCTGCAGGAGGCTGCAGACGGCACCAGCACGGTGCTCAGCCAGGCCTCCAGGGCCTCTGCTGGGCTCTCCTCTGCATCCCACCCTCCAGTCTCTGGCAGCTTGTTTTCCAGCGAGCTTGAGGTTCCCCTCCTGAAGTGCCAGGTGGGCCTAGATGTTCTCTGGGTGATGGGCTGGGGTGGGAGGGCACCCTGCACTGCAGGGACAGACACACTGCTGTAGACTGAAGGGGAAGACCAATGCCCCCACCCCCCACCCCAGGCTCCAGCTGAGAAGTGCTTCGTTGCAGGGATAGGGGCTCTCAGGTAAGGAGCCTGCTCCTTGTCCCTGGAGCCAGGCAGCACTGTGTGGGATAGTGAATGCCAGGGGCACAGGCTCCCAAGACTTCTGTGACTCTGTGAGGCTTCACTGGTGCCCTACTGCCTTCTTCACCCTCTTATCCTAGGGGTCTGAGCAGATAGTCCTGCTCTGGACAATGATAAACCTGTGGGGAGGGAAGAAAACATCATGGCTGTTGGGGCAGGAAGGGCCATGCAGAGCCCTGGGATAGCTCCCACCCTGCACTGACCGGGATCTGTAGGCCCAGATTCACACAGGACATCCGCAGTGGACCTGAGATGACAGGTTCTGTCCCCAGTGTAGATTTTTTTTTCCCCCCAGTGCAGATTCTTGATCTTCTTGGATTCCTGCCTTGCCCTCCCACAGTGAGAAAACTGGGGTCTGCTGGAAACAGGATGTCCCATTTCTGATGGCCTTGTCCGAGCAACTGCAGGTGTTCATGATCTAAGCCTTGAGGCTACTTTTGCTATGTGGCCAGTGAGTGTTCTGTCCATTTCTGAGCCTGTTTCTCCACAGGTAGACTACCGGGCCCAGCCTCCACCAGGTCCAGCTCCCAGGAACCCAGGCGCAGGCCATACTTAACAGCATCTCCAGGACCCTCAGCTGAGGTCCTACCCCTGTCATTTGCTTTCTGACAGGGATGTTGTTTCCTTTGAAGTACTCAGGACAACACTCCGACACTAGTACTTTGTTTTTTTGTTTGTTTGTTTTTTAAATTTTATTTATTTATTTTTTTCTTGTTTCAGAACCTTTTGTTTGTTTATTCACTCATTTTTATGGCCGGCTCAGCCCACCCTGAGGGCAGGGCTGGCACAGCATGTGGTGCCGGGGATTGAACCATGGTCCCTGAAGCTGCCCAAGCTTTCCCAAGCAGGCACTTGAGACCACTGAACCATCCCACCGGGCCCCTGGACACTAGTACTTTGGGCTAGAGAGAGCACAAGCAGGTTTCAGTGTGTGAGTAGGGGTGGGTGCTTCGGGGTGGACCACATGCCCCTCTTGGTGTCTGCATATGTGGGGGTCACTGCATGTCTAGGGGAGGCTCTGTGTGTACATCTTTATGCCTCAGAGATTTGGGAGCATTCTGTGTGTGTCCATGCTTCTGGCAGGTTCTGTCATTACCCCAGAGACATGAGGACACTTCTCTAGGCCTCGGTTTCTTCATCTATATGCAGAGAAAAGGATGTCTAAAACTTGGAATAGGCAAACTGATGGTAGCGTGGCTTTATGTCTTCTAGGCTTTCTCATGCATGCCCCAGGCCTCCCCCTCCTCCTGCCACACAAGTGTTCCCTTGCTGTCCCGAGGGATGAATTTGACCAGCTGAACTAGATGGTAACGAAGGATTTAAGGACATTTCTCTTGCAAAGGTGAAAGCAGAATCAGTCACTGTCTTGGCCATTATCAGGCAGCGTTCAGTCACTGCATGAGATGCACAAATACTGTGCAACTCACTATGCTGATCTGTGTGCTGGGAGGCAGGAGGCATCTTTGTTATTTTTCTTTACATTGCCTCCCTCAAAATATCTTTTGCTACTTCCCCTTAAAATCCCAGTGAGAACAGATAGGAATTAATAAACATGCTTGTGTAGCACAGTGGTCTCAGTGACCCCACCCACATTCACAGGTGCCCATCAGACCACCCTTTCCTGCAGAGAGGGTGCCAGGAGGCAGGTGACCAGGAAGCCCAGGCGAGGCCCAGGTGCTGGTGGTAGGAGAGCTGCTTAGGCCCATGCGATTCTGCCTCCACCCCCACCCCCTGCTGAAGATGATGGAGAGCCTAATGATTGCGCCGGGGTCCTCTGGCAGTGTTAGTGACTCACAAAAAATGGACACTCAGTCTGATCAGGTCCTGGGGGAGGGGTGATGACCATGATGACACACAGTTCCTTCAAAGAGGACATTTATTGATTCCTCTATTAGCAAAAAGCCAAAGATACCCCCATCTTCTACTGGGTTAAGCTACAGGCTGAATGGCTGCAGCTGGGCAGCGCCCACTGACTTGGACCCTGGGCTACAGGATATGGCATGACAAGCTGGTAGGCGTTGGTCTCTATCCTGGCCAGACGTTCTGTTCCATAACTCTGGGAACTGAGGAAGGAGAGCACATCATGACCAGAGTCACAGAACAGAAAGAGCGGGCTGGTGGAGAGGAGGACCCTTCTCATGGAAAGAGCCTTACCTGCTGGACCTCTGGACTGATGAACACCTGGTCTGTGTCCAGACTGAGTGGGCTCTGAAGAGGGGAGCTCTTGCCCACGTCTGCATGGCATTACTACACACATGGCCAGTCTGTAGGCCTGCAGAGAAAATAGCTTAGATTTTCACAGGAAGACCGTGCAAGTTTCCATTGTCCAGGAATGACAAGTAGGGCTTATTTTCTGTCTCAAGGTGTCCCTTGCAAATACCCCGAAGGCAGCCCTGCTCTCACTGGTAAAGCCATGAGGCACAGAGAGGGTACAGCCCCCACAGGGTGCCACCTAGGTACTCACTGGCTCCCCAGAACCTGGGCCTATATATCTGAGTCAAAATGTTCTCCTCAGGGTAGTGGGAGTGATGACCCTTACAAGTCATGTCACACGGTACTATGACATGGTAGATAGGAAAGGTTCTGCTCTCCTCCCTGTGTGGCCCAGACACACCTCAGGAAACTCATACTGCACAAACACCCCTTGAGGGCTCCTGGGCCCTGCTATGTTGAGCAGGTTTGTAGCCTGAGGCACCTGGGCCTGGTCTTCCTTAGGGAGATCTTGTTAGGCCTCAGGAACAGGGCCAGCAGGATGAAAGCTGTGCAGGAAATGGGGTCCTCCCTTGAATATGCCTCATACCTGCAGGTCTGTCCATCTCCTGAGTCACATCACCTCCCCTAACTCTGGCCCCTCTTCACCCCCATGTCTCTGAAGACTCTGGGTGTCTGAGAAGGAAGCAGGCAAGTAAGAAGGAACAGGACAGGACAGGAGAAGAAAGCAGGAAACAGGCCACCTGTGTGCTGGTGCCTTGGTGGGCCTGGGTCAGAGGAGGAAAAGCCTGGGGCCTAGAGGATGAGCAAAATCTCTGAATATGAAAACAACAAGGCCCGGCAGGATGGCTCAGTGGTCTAAAGCGCCTGCTTAGGAAAGCTTAGGCGGCTGCAGGGACCACGGTTTGATCCCCGGCACCACATGCTGCGCCAGCCCTGCCCTCAGGGCAGGCTGAGCCGGCCATAAAAATAAATAAACAAAAGTTCTGAAACAAGAAAAAAAAATAAATAAATAAAAAATTCTTAAAAAAAAAAAAAAAAAAAGAGAAGAAAACAACAATGCCTTTAAGCAACATAGAACCATACAGAGGACCATCCTGACCATGTGGGCTGGGTGCAGCAGAAGGCATTCCGAGGGCATTCTCCAGGGACCGCAGGACACCCAGCCCTCAAGTCCTCACCCCATGGTGTATCTGGAGGCTCTTAGGGTGGTCATATGTGTATTCACATATCTGCTCCCTCCAGCAGTGGCTGCTCCACTGGATTTGTGCCCAGTCTACAGCACCTGGTTTGGCTTGGTCTTTCTACAGTGTGACATCTTCTCCCAAAGGGCCCTGAATCCTAAATGAAGTAGGCCAGTGACAGCCTATCTTCATAGGCCCTCAGACAAACCCATATGATCAGCAAGTGTGGCATTCATTCTTCTGGAAATGTCCGCACTGTCCGGAAAGAACCTCTGTGAGGGCTGCCCAGTCCATCCTCACTTTTGCCAAGGAGATTGCCTGGGGCCATGTCATACTCACCAAGCTGTGTGCTTTTCCACTACCGTCAACAAAGCCTTGGGCTGATACACTGAATGCTATATCTCATAACTACCTCTTCAATATTCACCACTCCCACAATGGCAGATTGGCAACGTGTCATAAGCTGCCAACTCATAAGCATCACCACTTAAAACCTAAATATTATACAGAAAAATTAAAATGATCAAATAAAAGGTAAGTTATAGAGGAGGGACTGAACAAAAATAGCTGAGGTAAAAAAAAATAGCAAAATGGCAGAAATAAGTCCTTCTTTATTAATTATTTCAAATGCAAATAAAACACTAGTCAAAAGGCAAAGATTGACGGGCGTGGTGGCGCACGCCTGTAATCCCAGCACTCGGGAGGCTGAGGCAGGAGGATTTGTGCGAGTTCGAGACCAGCCTGGGCTACAAAAGTGAGCTCAAGGCCAGCCTGAACTGCATAGCGAGACCCTGTCTCAAAAAGACAAAAAAAAAAAAAAAAGGCAAAGATTGGAATAGATTTGAGAGGGTAGTAGGAATTGAACTCATGACCTGGCATTTGCCAAGCAGGTGTTTACACCACATATTCTGGCTATATCTCCAGCCAGAATAGATTTTTAAAAAATGATCCAATTATATGTTGACACTAAAAGACTCACCTTAGATCCAAAGCCACAGAAGTTGAAAGTGAAAGGATAGACAGAGACAGTCTATGCAAACAATAACAAAAAGAGAGCTGTGGAGTCCACACTCATAAAAGACAAAACAGAATTTAGGCCAAAACTGTTCTAAGAGACAAAGACCTAATATATCAACAAAAAGTTAATTTGTCAAGAAGAAATAACAGCTTTTTTCTTCTTCCGGTTCCAGGCAGTTGGTAGCCTCGGTTTACAGTGCAGTTATGGCCAAGTCCAAGAACCACACCACACACAACCAGTCCCGAAAATGGCACAGAAATGGCATCAAGAAACTTGGGCCACAAAGATATGAGTTTCTGAAGGGGGTAGATCCTATAACTCAAAGGTGTCCCAAATTTTCTGGTCAAGGAGATTATGGGACCTCAGAGGAAAGGGATAAATGAACTATAATGCATCTATTAAACTAAACTGATCTGATGAAAATATGCAATATAGTCATTGTTAAATTTAAACAATAAAAATATTAAATCATAAAAAAAGAAATAACAATTGCAAACATATACACACTGACATGGTCTGAATGCTCATGTGTTAAAAACCTAATCAACAACATGACAATATCAGCAGACAGGGCCTATCGGAGGTGATCTGGGAGGCCCTGCCCTTTTTAATGAGATTGATTCTCTTATTTAAAAAAAAAAAGACCTCCGAGAGCCATGCTGTGTCTTTCATCCTGTGAGGACACAGCAAGAAAGTATAATCTCTTTGTTTATTTATTTATTTTTATGGCTGGCTCAGCCTGCCCTGAGGGCAGGGCTGGAGCAGCATGTGGTGCCAGGGATCAAACCGCGGTCCCTGTAGCAGCCTAAACTTTCTTAAGCAGGCACTTTAGACCACTGAGCCATCCTGCCGGGCCCCAAGAAAGTATAATCTCTTGAATCAGGAATCAGGCCCTCCCCAGACTCTGAATATTACAGCATCTTGATCTTGGACTCCCCACTCCAGAACAGTGAAAAATAAATTTCTGCTGTCTCTGTGCCACCCCAAATATGGTATTTTGTTATAGCATCCTAGATGGCTAAGACACATATCAAGTGTCAGACATTTCACATATATGAAAGTATAAATAATTGCATGCAAACTTTTTCAAAATTCCAAGGTCTTTTTTTTTTTTTTTTTTTTTTTAGCAAAGCAGACCCTAAAATTCATATGAAATTACAAGGAGCCCTGCATTGTTCAAAACAATTTTGAAAAAGAAGAACAAAATTTAGAAGACTATACTTTCCAGTTTCAAAACTCATTACAAAGTAAAACTGCAGTGCAGACATATAGATCAATGGGGTAGAACTGAGATTCTATAAATAAATCCACACATCCATGGCCACATGGGTTCTCTTCTGCATATAAGATTATTCAATGAGGGAAGAAGGAGTTCTTCAGCTAATGTTACTGACAACTGGATACTACATACAAAAGAGTGGGGCTGAACTTCTATTTGTACATAATTCAAAATGGATTAAAAATATAAATGTAAGGCTGGGCAGATAGCTCAGCAGTGTAAACACCTGCCTGGCAAGCTCAAGGTCACAAATTTGATCCCTGGTACCACCAACACACACACACACACAAAAAAAAAAAAAAAAAAAAATGTAGGAGGTAAAATTATAAAACACTTAGAAGAAATCACAAAGATGTATCACCAAAACCTTTTTTTTTTTTTTTTTTTGTCTTGAGACAGGGTCCCACTATGCAGTTCAGGCTGGCCTTGAACTCACTTTTGTAGCCCAGGCTGGTCTCGAACTCACACTGATCCTCCTGCCTCAGCCTCCCAAGTGCTGGGATTACAGGTGTGCGCCACCATGCCTGGCTTATCACCAAAATCTTGACCAGTTTTTAGCTATGATAAAATTAAAAAATGGAAAAATTGGACCACCATCAAATTCTTTGTACTTCAAGTAATACTAATAAAAAGGTGAAAAAGACAACCCAGAAACAGAAGAAGCTATCTGGAAGCCATGTATCGATAAGCCTCAAATTCAGAATACAAAAGGAACTCTTACAACTCAGCAAACAAGAAAGACAAACAATCCGAATTAAAAACTAACATAGGAGCCTGAGACACAAAGACTGAAAGTTTGAGCCCAGTCTGGGCAAGTTAGCAAGGCCCTGTGTCAAAATTAAAAAAAAAAAAAAGGGATAAGGATGCAGTATAGTGCAAAAACTCCAGGTTCAATCCCAGTACTGGAAGAAGAAAAAGACAAAGGACTTGACTACACTTTTTTCCAAAGATGCACAAGTGAGCAACAAGTACATGCAGAGATATGATTCATCTTTATTTTATTTTTTTATATAGAATTTTATTTTTTTTTCTTGTTTCAGAACTTTTGTTTATTTTTATGACCAGTTCAGCCCACCCTGAGGGCAGGGCTGGCACAGTATGTGGTGCCAGGGATGGAACCGTGGTCCCTGAAGTCGCCTAAGCTTTCCTAAGCAAGCGCTTTAGACCACTGAGCCATCCTGCTGGGCCCCTGATTCATATTTAGGAAAATGGAAATCAATATCCCAATGAGATACACCTTATGCAGGCTAGGATGGCTAAATTACATTATCCAATGGAAAACAGTGAGCATTTGGTGAGGATGTAAAGAAATTGGAATCCTCATTGCTGATGGAAATGTAAAACGTTGCAGTCTCTATTGAGTAAAGTTTAGTAGTTCCTCAAAAAGTTACACATATAAATAGCACACGGCTTTCACTTTGGTATCTCCAGAGCCTGTGAAGCACAGGGTCTTCCTGATACCCTCAAGGAATCTTTCCTATTGTTCTGATGTAAAGTTACGTGGCTTCTTTTTAATGCTAATCTTTTCAGCAAGCCAGCTCTCTTCTGCTCCAACACTACATGCCTTTCCTTTCAGGCAAAACTTAAAACACTTCCCCTTCATGCTCAGGGCAGTCTTGACTAAGAGCTGCTAATAGTACACACTCTATACCCTGAACACTAGGATACCTTAAAATTTCCTCTACCAGTCTGCTGCCCTTAATCGCAGTCTCCAAAATCTTAGAACACAAGCAAAACAATTTTCTGCAAGAGCATAACACACATGGTCTCAAGATCAACTGCCAATGGAGTTCTTATTCCCAGAACGAAACCTGAGCCTGGCCTTCCTTGTCTGCATTTCTATGAGCATTCTGGTTTTCTGAGCTCTGACTAGAATTTCCCATCAAGCTCAATTTACAATATTCTAGAGGTTCTCTACCTGGCACCTCTAAAACTTCCAAACTTCTCTCATGAACCAGTTCCAAAAACTTCTAAACCACATGGTCAGATAATCACAGCAAACTACCATTCTCTGACACCAAAATCTGTCCTAGTCACTTTCTTGTCCCTGAGACACAATACCCACCACCCTAAATTAATTAATCCCATTTATGTATTTGATACAGGGTCTCACTACATAGCTTAGACTCATAGCGATCCTATTTTCAGCCTTCCCAGCGCTGGGATTACAGGCATGAGCCACCACACCCAGACTCAGAAGCCAGCTCAGCACACCCCAGGGGTGAGGCCAGCATAGTATGCAGGATTGGGGATCCAACCCTGGTCTCTGCACTTGCCAAAGCAGGACCTTAGTCTGCTAAGCTATCTTGCCAGCCCCCGCCACCCAAAATTTAGAGAGATTTCCTCTGGTTCATGGTATAGTCCTCTGTAACTATGGCTCCAAGACAGAAAACAACCTAAGAGAGGGGCATAGTGCAGGACAAACGACTCACACCATGGCAGCTAGGAAGAAGACTGGGAAAAGATACACCCTTCCAGGTCATGGCTCCAGTGGCCTCCTCTTCTGACCAGCCCCAACTTCCCAATAATACTCAGCCACTTAACTCACTGATGGATGAATCCACTATTGAGTAGCTGAGTATAGCGTTGCTATGATCCAATCACCTTTATGAATTCCTGCCTCTGAGCACACACAGCTTTAGGGCAAGAGATTCAATCCAACCTGTAAGATCAAGTATGTGGATTTCTGGCCAAGCCATATCACTGAATCAAAGACCAACATAGTGGCAAACCCCTAGATCCTTAATCTGTTATTTATTAAAAACATCATTTGTATTTTCCTATGAAGTAACCAAGAATTAGGGACTGGGGAGATAGCTCTGAGGCACAAGTGCCTGCCTGGCAAGTGCAAGGTCTTGAGTTTGAACCCCAGTCCCCACTCCCCCCAAAAAAAGTAGTAGTCAGGAATTTAAAAGGGGATTTTGTCCCAAACAGTAATTCTTCACTTGAGCCAATAGAAGTCCAATAGGTAACTAAAAGAAGAACAAAGCTTGACCATCATTATGTAAAATTCTGGGTCATACCATTCTCAATTCTGCTTACAGTGATGTTAGCCATTTAGGAAATCTAAGCATTGGCAAAACAAGGTATACTAACCTTAAATTTACATGTACTTCCTCCTATCTTCAAGACTGAGTATACCAGAAGAGATTTACAAGGACATTTAGCTATGGCTAGAAATTTCCGTAGTCCTAAGCCCAGGATTGCCTTGGATTGTAGAAGAGCCTTACATGACACTCTCCCAGAAACATTCATCTTGTGGGAACTTACTTGTCCCTGGAGTCATAAAGATTCCTCCAGAGCCGGGCGTGGTGGCTCAAGCCTGTAATCCCAGCACTTGGGAGGCTGAGGCAGGAGGATTGGTGCGAGTTCGAGACCAGCCTGGGCTACAAAAGTGAGCGCAGGACCAGCCTCAACTGCATAGCGAGACCCTGTCTCAAAAAGACAAAAAAAAAAAAAAAAAAAAGATTCCTCCAGAGCTGAGTCCAGGGCTGAGACAGTGACCAGGCCCCATCCTGCCACAGCCAGTGCCCTATAAAATTGTTTTGTTTTTTTGTGAATAGGACAGTGCAACCCACCTCTTCAGACCTGCATCCCCATCGGTTTCTATGAGGCCTTATCTCCTGTCATTGCTAGGGAACAAACTTGCTCTTTCTCAGAGCAGTGTTCCCTTTTATTTTTTTATTTAAAGTTTTTGGGGCTGGTGAGATAGCTCAGTAGTCTAAAGCACCTGCTTAGGCAAGCTTAGGCAACTGTAGTCCAATCCCCACCACTGCAAGGTGTGCTAGCCTCACCCCCAGGGCAGGTGGAGCTGGCCATAACATAAATAAATACAATAAAGTTATTTTCCCCTGTAAACTCGAATTGTTGCTGCAGTTTTAATTTACATTACCTCTACAGCGAGGATTCATGACAGCCAGTAAAAATAAGAAATATACCTGGAGGCTGGGCATGGTGGTGTATGTCTATAATCCCAGCACTTGGAGGCTGAGGCAGAACGAGTTTCATAGGTTCAAGGCCAGCATGGGTACACACCTGTAACTCCAGGTTGAAGCAGTGATCACAATTTTTTTTTTTTTGTCTTTTTGAGATAGGGTCTTGCTATGCAGTTCAGGCTGGCCTTGAGCTAGCTCAGTTTTGTAGCCCAGGCTGGTCTCGAACTCACACCAATCCTCCTGCCTCAGCCTCCCGAGTGCTCGGATTACAGGCGTGCGCCACCATGCCCGGCTAGTGATCACAATTTTGAGGCCAATATAGGCAATTTAATGAGACTGCTTTAAAATTAAAAAGCTAGGGGCCTGGCGGGATGGCTCAGTGGTCTAAGGCCCCTGCTTGGGAAAGCTTGGGCGGCTTCAGGGACCGCGGTTCAATCCTCGGCACCACGTACTGCACCAGTCCTGCCCTGAGGGCAGGCTGAGCCAGCCATAATAAAAATGAGTGAATAAACAAACAAAAGTTCTGAAACAAGAAAAAATAAATAAATAAAATTTTTTTAAAAATTAAAAAAAAAGCTAGTTGTAACTCAGTGGTAGAGTTGTCCCGTTTCAATACTCAGCACCACAAAACACTGAAAATAAAATCCTCTGTATAAAAAGCTTCTAAAACACTTGGAATTTCCTGAGTTGGTTTGACTGTATCATCTTTTGTTACTCGTAAACCCCTTTCACACCTGTCTCCTATTGAAGTCATTACTGGTATGCTTCCACTTAGCACTGTTTTGGTTGGCATACAGTGGCGGGAAGAACCAGCCTGGTCCTGGCCTCCAGGAAGGAGAGGTTTAATTACTTAATTGGTAGCCAATGATCTAATCCAGCATGGCTACATAGTGGAATCTCTGGAAATACCAGAAACAATTAGTTTTGGAGAGGTTCTGTGGGGACACTGAATGCCCTGATGCACAGGCAAATAGGGTGGTGCACCTCAGCTCGAGAGGGGCATCTCAGTGACCTCTGGGCCCTGCCCTAAGGAAGTCATCTGCTATTTTAAAAAATTTTTATTTATTTATTTATTTATTTATTTATTTATTTATTTATTTATTTTTATTTTGCAGGACTGGGGATTGAACTCAGGCCCTTGCAGTTGCCAGGCAAACACTTAGTCTACTGAACTATTTCCCCAGCCCCCCAACTTTTTTTTTTTTTTTTTTTT
>PVJA010047432.1:0-14610 GCA_004027025.1 Myocastor coypus
CTTTAGACCACTGAGCCATCCCGCCGGGCCCCTAATTTGTGTTTTAATAGGATAGAAATACTTATGCTTTTCTCTATTAGCTCATGGGTAAATATGCTATATCTTGCCCTTCATATTTAAAAATTAGGTAGCAAAGCCAACTCTCAATTTTATGTGCCCTCTAATTTACAAGCTAACAGCAAATAAACATTTAATATAAAAATTACTGGGGAAAATGACGATAGTATGATATTTCAATCTAATGTTTTAGTCACAAAAATATATAAAGGTTTACATTATCAACCTGTATTATTGTTAGAAAAAATATAATTACCACCTTGTGCATATGAACAGTACCAATCCAAATTCTCATGGCACAAAAAATGAAAACACTAGATTTTGCTCACCATTTAAATACTGACAGGTATGAGATATACAGTAAATAGCTATTTGAAATTTCAAAAAACTTACCAGTTAGAAGGCAGGAAAGTACCCAAAGCTACCCAAAATATAAATTATGCTAAGCAAATTATCACATTAATTATGAGGTTTTTTTTTTTTTTTAAGATAAAAGGAGAACCCTAATGGCAGGCTAGAAGAGAGAGCTAAAAGAAAACAGGCAATCAAAAGATGGGTAGAGAGGCAGAAAAAAATAAACCCAAGATAGTAATAAAGGAGGGACACATGGAATCCAGCAGCACAACTACAGAAGTCCACTGAGGCCCATCCCCAAAGATGGAAACAGGGTCATGCAAGCATTCAAAAGACAAGACTGTCATACGATTTCTGAGCTCGGTGGTAAGGATGTGTTTTGCGGCAATCAGCAGCTCCTTTCTGAGGTGTGCAGTCTCTGCTGGACAATTTGAGAGTAACTGTAACATTCCTTTCACCATCTGCTGAGAATACTTGGTCACCAATTCCTATCAAAAGGATAAGGTTACATAGTCACACTGACAAAAAGGTATGCAGAAAAGCTCAAATTCTATCAATTTTTTAAAAATTCAGTAAAAGTAGGTTTGACTAAACCATCTTCATGAAGTTGCAAGGCCTACTAAACATACAATAGCCTAGAAATTTTAATTGTTACGTGTGCATGCACAGCTGTGGGCAGAGTTGAAGATGCATGGCAACATAAGTAGCCCTTCTTTTGCACGATGAATGCGACCTGTACTTTTCCGTACCTTCCCTAGTGTCAAAGGTGAGCATGCGTTACTTTCTTATTGGAGAGTTTAAATGTAAATACTCTTTCATCATCCTATTTATGTTAGTCAAAAATGACACCAGACACTACAAAAACAGCTTAGGATAACTCTAATCACAGTCTCCTTTTGAAGTATCCCCAAAAAAGCAGTTTACTGAGAACCCAAGCTGTTTCACTCAATCACCCAGAAGTAGAAATATCGCAATTAGGTAAAACAAGCTCTTTTCCTTACTGTAAACTAGCACTAATTAAACACATCACAACAGGAAATAATTTACAACAGCTTTCCACAGTTTTTATGTATTGATTTTGTTTTTTAAAGAAATTCTTATATGTAGTTTAGGCTGGCCTTGACCCCTCCTGCTTCAGCCTCCTGAGAACTGGCATTACAGGTATGAGTTACCACTCCAGGTTGGTAGCTTTTTTAGTCAACGATATAGCATATGATTCTACTTTTATTTTCCTAAAGTAAAAAATCTTTTTTCTTTTGTAATGTATTTGGCTGTTACAGGGTCTCACTACACAGCTTGCACTCATAGTGATCCTCCTGTTTTCAGCTTCCCCAGCACTAGGATTATAGGCTTGTGCCACTATGCTCAAGGTCTGGCTGGCTCAGCCTGGGGGCAGGGCCAATGCATATGGTACCAGGGATTAAACCAAGGTCTCTGTGCTTGCCTAAGTAAGCGATTTAATCCACTGAGCTATCTTGCCAGCGACTGAGGTAAAAATGATTACAAAAATATTGAATAATAAACCCACTGCTATAGAACAGATTAAAAAATGTATACCATACTTTAAGCATCAAGCTAGAGATGGTGGCATATACCTCTAGTTCCAAAACTTGACTGCTGAGGCAGGAGGATCACATGTTTGAGGTCTGCTAGCTACATATTGAGTTCAAGACTAGTCCGAACTACACTTCATTCATTCATTTTGGCAGGACTGGAGTTCAAACTCATGACCTTGCACTTGCCAAGCAGGCACTTGTACCACAGAGCTATCTCCCCAGCACCCTCAAACTACACTTTAAGACCCTGTCTCAAAAACAACAACAAAGGACCAATTACACCAGAATTTTGACTAATGGGAGATAAAATCTATTTTTTTTCCCTTCAAGTTCTTACTAAGTAAAAGACCACAATTACTCTTAAAGGTGTCTAACCTTTTGACTTAGATGGACAGGAGTGAAAAATTGTTTTGAGCCTCATATAAAATAGTACAGTGTATGCAACTAAACTTACTTTTTTTTTTTTTTTTAGAATTTTTTTATTTTTTCTTCTTTCAGAACTTTTGTTTATTTTTATGGCCGGCTCAGCCTGCCCTCAGGACAGGGCTGGCACAGCATGAGGTGCCGGGGATTGAACTGTGGTCCCTGCAGTAAACTTTCTTTATATGTGTATATTTTATAACAAAAAAGGGCAAGCAACCTACAGGCTGCATGTTGGACATGGCTCCTATAGGCTTCTCAAAAAAAAAAAAAAATGTACAACTACCTTCAGTTTTATTTTGCAATGCCATTTTTAAGTTTCAATCTCATCCACACTTATCTGCCTCAATATAAAGTTTGTAACATCACGTTAACAAAATCATGTTCACATGAAAATCTACATGCAAATGCTTACTCATAGCGTTTTCATTTTAATAACCGAAAATAAAACAGGCAAACTATCAAGACAAAAACTACATAAGTCACTGGGCCCTGGTGGGATGGCTCAGTGGTCTAAAGCGCCTGCCTGGGAAAGCTTAGGCAGCTTCAGGGACCGCAGTTCGATCCCCGGCACCACATGCTGTGCCAGCCCTACCCTCCGGGCGAGCTGAGCCAGCCATAAGAATGAGTGAATAAACAAACAAAGGTTCTGAAACAAGAAAAAAAAATAAATAAATAAAATAAAAAATTCTTAAAAAAAAAAAAAACAAAACTACATGAGTCACTGGCAATACTGGAAGTTGGAGAAAACCATGACTGCTAATATGTACAAGGTTTCTTTTGGGTGTAATAAAATTGTTTTAATATTGTATAGTGGTGAGTCATATGTATCAGTGAATAAGCTAAAAAATGCTGTCTCATAAATTATACCTCAATAAAGCCATTTTTTTTTTAAATTTTTATTTACTTATTTATTGTTTCAGAACCTTTGTTTGTTTATTCACTCATTTTCATGGCCGGCTCAGCCCGCCCCAAGGGCAGGGCTGGCACAGCATGTGGTGCCGGGGATCGAACTGCAGTCCCTGAAGCCACCCAAGCTTCCCCAAGCAGGCGCTTTAGACCACTGAGCCATCCCGCCGGGCCCCCAATAAAACCATTTTTTAAACTACTGGAAACAACCCAAATATACAGTCAGTAAATGGCTAATTCCATCATAATACAACCAGAAAATAGAACATTATTGGCCATGGATTAAAGTGTCATCCCCATTGCCATGAACTAAACTGTCATCCCGACCACTATTAAAGTCATATTATTGTCATAACCACCAAGATGATAAATATGGAATAAGGGTCTCTAGGAGGTGAAGTTAAATGACATCATAACATGAGGATATAATCTCCCAAGACTATGTATGGCCTTATTAAAAAACAAAAGCCATTTCTTCACTATAGAAGAATAAAAATACCACCTTGGGCATGTGAAAATGAGTGCTTACTAGAAATCAAACCCTGCTGGAACCTCAATCCTGGCTTTTACTATCTCCAGAAAAAAATAAATCTGTGTTGTTTAAACCACTTAAGTAATGGTATTTCATTAAGGTAACTCAGCAGACTAAGATAACAAGCCAGCAATAAAAATTTTACCTTAATAAAATAACAATGATGAATCTCAGCATTACTGCTAAGTGAAAGCCAGTGTCAATAAATTACATTCATGATATACTATATATATGACATTTATAGGACACTGGAAAAGGCAAAACAATTGGAACAGAAAACAGAGCTTGATAGGAACGACAGATGGAAGGAAGAAACTGACATAATGAAGAAAATGTACACAAGAAAATTTTTTGGTATGATAAAAATATTTTGCATCTTAATGCATTTGTTACCAACAGTAAGCAATTGTCAGTTCAAAGAAATGTACACTCACAAAAGGTTAGATGTCATTGTGTGTAAGTTACACAGCAACAGAAGTCAATGAACTTACCTGATAAATTCTGATGATATAAGCTAAAAATGACAATGTTTTAATTTGGGCAGCAATGAAGTCAGCATATAACTCCTTGTTGTAAAGTTTATGTTGCCTGAGTCGGGAATGAATGAAATTTACAGTATTAGTTCTCATTCTTTAGGTGATGTTAGTATTAATTAAATGCCTGTAACACTGACTAAGCCCACCAGTTTATTTCTTTTTTTTCTTTTTTTTTTGGCTTTTTGAGACAGGGTCTCAGTGTGCAGTTCAGGCTGGCTTTGAGCTCACTTTTGTAGCCCAGGCTGGTCTCAAACTCGCAGAGATCCTCCTGCCTCAGCCTCCCAAGTGCTGGGATTACAGGCGTGAGCCACCACGCCCGGCTAACTTTTTTTTTTTTTTTTTTTTTTTGCGGGACTGGGGTTCAAACTCATGACCTTACACTTGCCAGTCAGGCACTTATGCCACAGAGCTCCACCAGTTTATTTCTACATAAATGTTCCTGTATTTTTACAAAGTTCCAAATAACAAAGGGCTTAAAAGGCCCAAACCAAACAGCTCACCAAACCATTCCACAGTAGTTATAACATGAACACAATGCTAGACTGATCCACTCCAACAGACTATTTAGTGTTCCCTATGTGTTCAATGCAAACACTGTGTTGGGTCCATTGGGTTGAAATGATCTCCACTAGATCCTATGTTTTTTTTTGTTTTTTTGTTTTTTTTTGTGGGACCAGGGTTCAAACTCACGACCTTGCACTTGCCCAGCAGGCACTTGTGCCTCGGAGCTATCTCCCCAGCCCCACAGATCCTATGTTTAAATGACGCAGCAGATAGGCAGCAAGTAAGTCACGTTAAGAGGAATACTATGAAGTCTAAAAAAAAGCCCCAAACAATAAATATGGCTGAACTATTCAGAAACTCCAGACGGTAAGTGAGGGGGCACAGACGTAAGGAACACCACAGCACTCAGGCTGAAAGGAACAACTAGAGCAAAGGCTTGACAGCAAAGCCGGGATATCCCAGTGAATACAGTAATGTCTAATGACACTTCTACATTTATTTATAACGTAACAGAAACCAAAATATCACATCTTTTCAAAATGAGGAGCTAAAATTATAGCTATTATTACAAAAACACCAGTTCAAAAAATAAAAAGTCCATGTAATTTTACAACAATTTTAACACATCATATTTTGATGTCTTAAGCAAGATGGTACCAAGTACATCACTATATGCAAGTAGCTATGTGGTTATCCAGAAAAATCTCACCTGGCTTGTGCAGACACCTGAATTGCAATGGTGTTCATGATCAAGGGCACAAATTCAGCAACAACATTATGGATATTCAGTTTGTAGAGCTGAAAGCAAACATATCAGATTTTCATGCCTTCATAGCAAAATTACCTGTCATACCAAAGAAGCTACAGTACATTAATTTGCTTGTGTGTATCATAATCTTTTGCTACAGAGTATTAGCTGTATATTTGTCATACACAAAAAAATACAAAAAAAAAAGAGTATATAATATACATACCTGGTACATTAACACAACAATAATAGGCAATTCTGCCAATACTTTCAAAGAAAGTGATCCTCTGGGAATGATAGAATGCTGTAAGAAAGAAGCAGAACTACAGTTTTCACTGCAATATTTACAATAACCCAATCACCGTCCCAGTAAACATGAATGCATGGAAACAGAACACTGAAACATCTTTGTAAATATTTGTGATGAAGACCCAAACTATTTTGAAAGCAAAGTACAAGAAGTATCATTTAATAGGCTTTGTATTTTCTATCATGACCACTAAGAAAAACCAAGAAAATCTATCAAAAGATTCAAATCACGTAAGAAAATTTTAAGCTAGTATTTCTACTTAAAAGAATACCAAACAGCATCAAAAAATATAACTTTTTTTTTTTTTTTGTCTTTTTGAGACAGGGTCTCAACTATGCAGTTGAAGCTGGCCTTGGGCTCACTTTTGTAGCCCAGGCTGGTCTTGAACTCACACCGATTCTCCTGCCTCGGCCTCCCAAGTGCTGGGATTACAGGCGTGCGCTACCACGCCCGGCTAAAAAAATGTAACTTCTTGATCAGCAATTTTATTTAAAAATATTTCTAAAGTGTTTATAATGAATGGTAAAAAAAAAAAAAAAAAAAAAAAAAAAAAAAAAAAAAAAAAAAAAAAAAAAAAAAAAAAAAAAAAAAAATCTATAAAAAATCAGAGCCGGGTGTGGTGGCTCACGCCTGTAATCCCAGCACTCAGGAGGCTGAGGCAGGAGTATAGGTGCGAGTTCGAGACCAGTCTGGGCTATGAAAGTGAGCTCAAGGCCAGCCTCAACTGCATAGCGAGACCCTGTCTCAAAAAGACAAAAAAATCTATAAAAAAAAAAAAAAAACACCTCAGTTACGAACTCAGAAGGAACAGAGAAGGCAAATGTCACATCTAGAACACAAATGACATATGGTAACAGACATGATATGAACATATAAGCAAAAAATATAAAAAGGGGCAAATTATACAGAAAAAAGTTCCTAATTCAAGAACAAAGCAAAGGAATGAAAGCCTTACCTAAAATTTAGTTTCTTGTTCACCTTAGCACAAACTGAAACGTTATTTTTTTTGAGATAGTGCCCTGCCATATATAGTTCATGCTGGCCTTGAACACTATACAGCACACGCTGGCCTCAAACTCACAGTATTCCTGCCTCAGTCTCCTGAATTCTGATAAATTACCATTTAAATTAAACAAGTGATAAAACAATATCAATTAATGATAAGAATATAATTGATGATAAAACCACAATACATGTTACCTCTGTGGCAAACACTAAAAAACCCCAACAATACCTGCAGACAATTCCACAAAATTCCCACAACACAGAATTCTTCAGAATCCCACGACATAGAATTTTCAGATAAGACAAATAAGATCAGAACCAAGGTTTAGACCTTTCTCTCCTTTCTCTATGCCAGAACATCACAGTAGTGGATGGAAACACTGTCCTGGGGCTCTATGCCCAGAAACCCATGCTCTCACTCAACTATAATTTCATCTATTGTTTCAGTGTTATGGTTTATGTCTAGTTGTCCCCCCAAAGCCTCATGCAATCATGGGGCATGGCTTCTATGATTCATGATCCTTGGGATTGTGTTTTAGTACTGATGGGATTAACCGTCTGAGTAAGGCTGAGACTATGGGTGTGGTCTAGGGCAGATATCCTAAGGTGGAGAGCCTGAATGTAATATAAAGAGCGACAGACAGATTCAAGCCGTAGCTGTTGCTCTTGCCCCCATGTTAGGTTGGCTGCCTCTGTCACCATGTTGTTGCTGTTCCACCACCATGAACTGGATGCTCTCTGTCCTGCCCCACTCAGCCTTGGGCCAGCTGAATATGGACTGAAACCTCCAGTAACTGTGAGCTAATAAACCTTTCCTTCCTTCATTTTGAATATTGGGTATTTGTCCCACAAGGAGAGAAAAGTAACTAAGACACTCAGGAACTTCATTAATGTCAAAAGACACAATGTTGCCAGGGGCATTGGTACACAACTGGAATTTCAACACTCTGGAGGCTAAGACGGGAAAATTGTTATAAATTCAAAGCCAGCCTGGACTACAATATAGTGAACTCAAGGTCAGCTTGAGTTATGTAGTGAGACTCTGTCTCAAAAACTAAAAACAAAGTACTCAGTGCTAAAGACATAAAAGATAAAGCCTCCTAAACAAGGTCTTCTGGTTTAAGCCACACAGCAAAGTGATACTTTGTCAGGCACACATCTTTGTATCTTAATTAAATGCCCCTAAGTATTTAAGAAAAATTTAACCATCTAAATTAAATGTCAGTATTAGGGGGCCAGGGAAATATCTCAGTAGCCTGAGTTCAATCCCCAGCCCTGCAAAAATTAAATAAATAATCAGTAGCTCTTTTTTTTTTCCTCCTCTTATCAACCCCAGGAGCAGTGGATTAAAACAAAACAAAGCAACAAAAATAACTCAGCAGAGCAGCTAAAGAGACTTACTGTCCGTGTCTCACTGTCCTCACGCTCAGGACTAACTTTCACAGCTATTGTGGTTATCATACCAACCATCTCAGGGGGAGGCACTGTGTTCTCGGGGATCACCTGAGGGTTCTCAAAGTAGCGGTTCTATGAAAAGAAAGTAAAACTTGTTTGTCCTAAATGCAAACACAAAATATATCTGACAATTTGTGGAACAAATCAAAATGCTTCCAGAGTTTGAAACAATATGAGGGAGCAGTGTGTCATCATATATAAAAATATGGCAAATACACATTACTTCTCCCAAAGGGCTTCAAGATTATGAGCTTTACAATGTATAAAGAGAAAAAAATGTGAATCATTGCTCACAAATCACAATTACAGCTAAAGTACTTTCTGATTCTTTTCAGTCTCAATAGTAAAAATACTTTCTATGTCAAAAGTACTTAATCTCAATAGGAAAATCAAAAAGACTTTCAAATGGCTGACATATCAGCCTAGATTTATTTTTTTTTTAATTTTATATTTATTTGGTACAGGGTCTCTCTACACAGCTTGGACTCTCAACAATCTTCCTGCATCAGCCTCCCCAGCACTGGGATTACAGGAATGCACCACCATACCCAGTTTTAGTCACAGGCACAGTATGCCCAGGGTTTGGGGCCAGCAAGGCACAAGGTACCAGGGATTGAACACCTAGGTTTTTCTACTCAGGTGCTTAGACTGCCAACCTATCTCTCCAGTCTGAACCTAGATTTTAAATTATTAAACATTCTCCATCCTAAAACTGGCAAAACCACCCCGCCTCTCCAACACAAATTTCCTTTGGAATAAAATAACTAATACATTCAAACTACAGTAAAAAAACATACCACTACTTTGGGAAGTTCCTTGTAAATTTGTTTCACAAAATCCAAAAAATGATGAATCTGAAAAAAATTTTTTTCATTATAGGATATTTACAGAAACTGGTTAAGATAAGAAAAAACTTAAGTCTTAATACTAAGAGCTCCTAAAACAGATAAATACCAGACAAGATCTAAATAAGGAAATACAAAAGACTGATAAACAGAAACATCTCATATTCAGAAGTAAAAAATAAAAACTGAGATAAATACTACTTTTTGACTTTTGGTTTTTTTAACATATTTAGTACAGGAGCTGGGGACATAGCTCCATGGTACGAGTGCCTACCGGGCAAGTGCAAGGTCATGAGTTTAAACCCCGGTCCCGGAAAAAGAAAAAATGTATTTAATACAGGGTTTACACAGATTGGACTCAGTGATCCTCCTATTTTCAGTCTTCCAGGCCCTGGGATTACAGGGCGGAGCTACCACAACCAGTCTCAAATCACTACTACGCTGCCTCAATCACAGGCTCAATGAGTCCCACAGGTGGGGCTGGCATAGCTTATGGGATGAACCCCAGTCACCATGCTCTGCCTAAGCAGGTGCTTTAGTGCACTAAGCTATCTGGCTGGTCTTGCCTTTCAATACACAATGCATGAAAGGTATGAGGGAGTTTCTCATACTCTTGAGAACTGAACTGCTGAAACTTTTCTAATAATTAGCTTAGCAATATAGTATATGTACTGGAGTATTAAAACATTCATACATTTAGGGCTGGGGAGATAGCTCAGTATAAGCGCTTGCCTGGCAAGCGCAAGGCCTTGAGTTTAATCCCTGGTTCTACAAAAAAAAAAAAAAAAAAAGAAAAGAAAAAAAATCACGTATTTAACTCTATTTCTACAAGCCTAGTTAATGATATAACTTGAACACTAAATAAATATATTCAGTAATAGCCCTAAAATAAACATTTGAAGTATCTTCAACAGCTAGAAATAAGGGTTCCCGTAAAAATATTATCCATCCATTAAAAAGTGTATGATGGGAAAAAGCATAGACATAATGTGAAGAAACAAGAAAATGTTACATACGATATTATCAGTTATATGGAAATATATGTATATAAAAAGAAAGGTAATCACCTAGAAACTATGTAAGTGTACTGTTAACTCTGCTGTGCTTTGTGGGTCAGGTGTTACACCTTTGGAGTTTGTACCTCTCAGGTCAGCTGTGATCACTGTAGGCTAAGCTGGTAGAAAGTCTTATTTCATCCTGTATCTTCCATTGGCATTCTATAACAGTCACTAAGGTTATACTAGGAGAAAATATTCTCTTAATTAAGACTAACACAGTATAGTAATTTCTTATTATATAGATAACCACTGAGTTAAGAACTTTTATATCTAGTTCTTTAGCTATTTTTAGGACATACTTTGATTATCTCTATATTATAGAAAAGGCTCTAAAAGGTTAGAGCCTCTCATTCTAACCTTGGTCCAACATACCATGACTGGAGCTTTCTGGCATATCACCTCAAATGGGACTGCTAGCTTGGGTTGTTAATACATTTCAACTACTAGACAAATTCAGCAGAATAATGATACACATATGCAAAGTAGCCCTAGTAAGCCCATGACAAATTGCCCCTGGTTTAAGGTATATTTACTATACTTAGCAGTACTTGCTAACTCAACTCCAAGAGTTTAATTTATACAGTAGATCAATAAATAACTTACTTCTTGTGTGATTGGCGGCCTGAACTGTTTGTGTAGTTCAATAATTATTCTTAGACAAATAAGAACATTTTCTTCATTTTCCGTCTTTAAAGAAAAAAATTTTAGTTATATTTCTAAAGATTTAATCTCAAGAATAAATTTTCTAAACATGTTCTATATACATACACTTTTTCAATCAACTTATAGTTGATTTGCTAACAATTCATAAACCAGCTCAAGGATAACCCACTCATGTGCTTTGTGAGAATATAAGTGACAGATGAATAAACTGGTGTATATGGCAAGTCATACCACGAACTGATGTCTTAATGATCACAGTGACCCTACCCATTGGTTAGAAATATGGAGGTTGTAGAAAATTTCACACCTGACTTCATGTGATGAGCCATAGTCAAAACACATGAACTAAAAATACACTATATAAAATTAACTTCAAGCCGGGCATGATGGCGCAAACCTGTAATCCCAGCACTCGGGAGGCTGAGGCAGGTGGTATTGCTGCAGGTTCGAGACCAGCCTGGGCTACAAAAATGAGCTCAAGGTCAGCCTGAACTGCATGGCGAGACCGTCTCAAAAAGACAAAAAATAAATAAATAAATAAAATTAACTTCAGACTTCAGTGTAAGATTTATATGAAGCAATTTTTCTTTTTTTTGATACTGAAAATTGAACTCAGGACTTTGTACCTACCAGGCAGACACTGTATCACTGAGCTGTATCTCCAGCCTGAAATAAGTTCACACACACACACACACACACACACACTCTCTCTCTCTCTCTCTCTCTCTCTCTATCTCAAATTTTATAAAATCAAAATAAAAAAAAAATCTATACCACTTCTGGGGCTAAAAAAAATTTTTTTTGTGTGTCTTGAAACAGGGTCTCACATAGTTCAGGATGGCCTCAAATTCATTGGAAATCCTCCTGCCTCAGCCTCCCAAGTGCTGGGATTGCAAATAGGCACCACCATAACTGGCTCTTTGATTACAGTATAGTCAACCCATCATGCAGACTAGGAAAAAACAAGACTACTACTGGGCATCCACTATGGATTAAGCCCCATTCTAAATACTTTACAAACACTCTGTGAGCGGGGCGTACCATCCACATTTTCCTTACAAGAAAGTAAAGCTTCACAGAAGTTAAGCAATGTGGCTTCATGCTATGGGTAGCAAGTGGCAAAAGTCAAGATAGAAATCCAATTGTATCCCACTCCAAAAGCTTATCTTTCCAAGGGGGCCCAAAACACAATCAAGATTCAGAGTGAAAAACAATTTCAGGAATTTAACAGATACCAACTAGATTTACCCTAAGAATTCAAAACCTTTATAAATATCTGCTACTGTAAAGCACTATGCTTGAGAAGTAACATGATAGCACATCACAAATGAACCCTGTGAGGATGATAACCACACAACACATCTGCCACACATATTTCACTATGCCTACTCGAAATCCCTCCAATTAAGCACTGTCCTCTTTCTTAATGAAGGAGAAATAAGGGGAAGGAAATAAAAACTTTTACTCATGTAAATAAAAACTTCAATATAAAGGGAACAATTGTATAATATTGGATTTTCCTATAGGAAAACCACTCACACTTTTGATTATGGCTATACAGTAAGAATAAACTCTGAGGGGCTGGGGAGATAGCTCCATGGCACAAGTGCCTGCCTGGCAAGTGCAAGGTCATAAGTTTGAACCCCAGTCCCTGCCCCCAAAGAAAAGAATTAACTCTGAAAGATTACCTCTAAAAAGCGAAACATCACAGACAAAACGTTTTTTGTATGAGGACGAAGATGTTCATTGGTTGGTATTCTATGAATTATTTCAAGAACTAGCTTCCGTAGTTGCTGATAAAGGAGAAAAAAAAGGAAACATTAAAATAAAATGCATCAAAGAGTTCTAATTGTTTCATATACTACATGTATCATGGGTAACTACCACAAAACCAGATGAAACCAATTTGAGCTGGAGTGTGATGGCATACATATATAATCCCAGCTACTTGGTATGTTGAAGCAAGAAGGTCAAAATTTCACAGTTAGCCTGGCCAACTAGAAAGGATTTGTCTCAAAATAAAATTAAAAAGGTCTCAGGATGTACCTCAGCACTTAGCATACATAAGGCTCATGTTCAATCCCTAGTACCACACACCAAAAGAAAAACCAAAGATGGTTCTAACTTTACAAAAACTCATAAACTACTAAAATCTAATTCAAAATATGTACTCTAAAACTGTGTACCAAAATCAACTGAAGCAACATTTCCCAATTAAGTAGTATTTCCACCAAAAAAAGATGTGCATATACAGAATACACTTAAACTGTATTTGCTTTATTTTCTGAGACAAGGGTCTACCTCTGTAGCTCAGACTGGCCTTGAACTGATGGCAATCTTGCTGCCTCAATCTCCCAAATTGCTGCAATTACAAGTATGTAACACACGCCCAGCATCAAACTGAATTTTATAATCTTCCCCTTACAATCTCAGTTTTGTTCTCACAATTTAATCTCCAATTACTGTGGACCTAGAGACCAGTTATCCTCAGGATATAGTTCAGCAGCATAATGCCTGCCTGGCAAGTGTGAGGTTATGAATTCAATTCACAGTACAGAAATAAGATTAAATAAGAATTATATCATACAGGGCCCAGCGGGATGGCTCAGTGGTCTAAGGCGCCTGCTTGGGAAAGCTTGGGAGGCTTCAGGGACCGCAGTTCGATCCCCAGCACCACATGCTGTGTAGCCCTGCCCTTGGGGCAGGCTGAGCCGGCCATAAAAATGAGTGAATAAACAAACAAAGGTTCTGAAACAAGAAAAAAATAAATAAATAAAATAAAAAATTATTTTTTTAAAAAAGAATTATATCATAAACTGTATTAAGAGCTAGCAAGATGGTTTGGCAGTCTAAAGCACCTGCTTAGGAAAGCTTAGGCAACTGCAAGGATCACAGTTCCATCCCCAGCACATGCTGCACCAGCCCCACCCACTCCAGAGCAGGGTGAGCTGGCCATAATACAAAAATAAAATAAAAACTGTATTAAGCTTCCATGAATCTGCCTGTGGAGCTGACATCTAAAACATAGGTTAGGCCTGGTAGGATGGCTCAGTGATCTAAAGCACCTGCTTGGGAAAGCTTGGGCGGCTTCAGGGACCGCAGTTCGATCCCCAGTACCACATGCTGCGCCAGCCCTGCCCTCAGGGCAGGCTGAGCCGGCCATAAAAATAAACAAAAGTTCTGAAAAAAGAAAAAAAGAAAAAATAAATATAAATAAAAATAAAACAGGTTAAACAACTTTCTGAACTAGTACAATATAGAAACACTTCAATTAGCAATATGAAGGATAGGGTTGTACAGATAAAATGAAACTGCCCATGAACTTAAAACTTAAAATTAGTAAAATCAGTGTTGATTCTGGATGTAGGGGGTGGTATCATTAAAAGTCTTAGTATATTATTTGAATTTTTCTGTAATAGCGTACGCATATATATCAACAATTGGCAGGCATAAATTCTAAGACGCCAGACATGATAACATATGCTTATAAACCTAACACTCTGAAAGGCTGAGATAGGAAGATCCCAAGTTATAGCCCAGCACAGGCAACTGAAGAGACATAGTGAAACCACGTCTTAAAATATAACATAAAGAACTGCAGCTTGCCTGGCAAGTGCAAGGTCCTGAGTTCAAACCCTGGTATTGGGGGGGGGGGGGG